>BQNB010187285.1:0-12053 GCA_026074375.1 Tanacetum coccineum
TGAGTCATTGATAAACATTTTTTATAATCTTAACGAGTTTTCTAAAAAGTCAATGATCTCAAGATGATGTGTTACAATCGATTCAAATTTTGAAAAGGTGGTACTTAAAAGTTAAAATCAATTTTATAATTAAAAAAGGTTTTCAAATCGATGTAATTTTTGTTTAAGTGAAAATGCTTAAAAGTGAAAAGTGTCTAAAGAAATAAAAGGATTTGGAAGTGCAAAGAGAAACTCTCTCATAAACGTTTTAACAAAGATGCGTTATTTTTTCGAAGGGGAGTGTCTATATATTTTAGTTGAAATGTTTTCAGAAAGATAAGGAATGGAAAATTATTTACATTTCACCTTCTCATATCCGTATTTTTTCATTTTTAGCTTTATGTTAAAAATGTTAATCGGCATATGTTAAGGGGGAGTGTCTGTACAATGTTTGGAAAATTTCAAAGATCAAAATTTTCTTCTTCATATGTAGTTAATGAGAATGATGAAGAATAGGAAGAGAGATTTGTAAGGAAAAATAGAAAAAGAGAATTGAGAAATCGTATACTTGAAAAAATAAAAGTATATGTCATGTACTTAAAAAGCAAGAACATTACATGAAAAGAAAAAGAGAAAAGTATGCAAGAAAAGAAATGCTACCACATACGAAAACAGACAGAGTGCTTGTTCTAAATTCTCTTGATCTTATCAAAATTTCATGATATGATTTCAGATTTTCATCATGGTTTTAACGGACATTCTTTCTAAAGGAATTATCTAGGCGTGTGTTGATTGAGTTGCACGGTATGATTTAGTTACTCTCAAATACTCCTATGATCTTCCATAACCGAAATTGATCTACTCTGGGGTCCCCTTCTAATTTAAGAAAGTTAGGTCTAGATGACGGAGTTTGAGGTGCAAATCAACTTGTTTTAAATGCCAAAATGACTTAAAAGATAAAGCTTTGAATGAAAAAGAATGAACGAAAAATGATAAAGATGTGAAAAGTGACAAGAATATGATGAAGAGAAATTGAATGATAAGCAAAGATAAAGGTCAGAGTTGAAAAGTGAGAGGCTTATAGAAAAGAAGAAGGGTGTTTCTCCTAAACTATGATAGAAACCGGGTCAACTCATAATCTATTGGATTTCATTCGTTGATTTTCAGTATTGAAGTAGACATCATAGGCCCAGTGATGCAAATGCACAACCCTCCTAGCCACTCAAGTAATTCTTAAAAACTATTTGTTTCATTCTCAAGGAGATTAAACGCATAATCTATCGACTTCTCATTCCGAGAATGTTGGTATTGAATAAAGGACATTCTGCTCCAGTCCTTGATATTTAATGAAATATCTTTAGGACACAAAAGTACATTGTATTAAACATCAATAATACAAAAAGGTACATAATTGTATGTCTTTGTAACATTGCATGTCTTTGTGACAATGTCGGAACATTCGAGAGTGACACTATCAAATAGTATTCACATTGATTGAATGGAAATCCTACCAGTGCTAATATCATGCCAACGTTGAACGTAGGTCACTAATTTGAAAATGATTGTTTAATTATTCGAATAAGTTTCATCTAGTAATCTATGTGATCTAGGTGTTATGTGTTTCTTTAGAAATTTTTCTCGAAAACACATGCAACATTTCTTTGATTTATCATGGAAAAGTTTTTTTACCCTAAATTTATGAGATCAATGCTTCTTGGATTTATGGTCTTATTTTCGCATCTTTATCATCGAGATATTAATTTGATCATATTTTCAAATATCATTCTTTGAAAATTTTAAAAGCATGATCTTGTGATATATGAACTTCATGGTTAATGTGGAAGATGGTTTTTACTCTGATAATTCTCCATACATCTTCTACAACATACAACAACAACCTATCTACCTTTCACAAGCAATACTACTTCAACGAATCCTATAACATCAAAAGTTACCCTTCAACCTTCACAGAAATGATAGCGATCAAGTTTGTTGGTTTGTAGGAGCTTATGAGTTATTTTAGGGAAGTATGTTTGATGATTGATTTCTCACTTTAGGTACATATAAATAATAATACTACTTATATTTACCAAACCAAATCAAGTGACCCTTGAAAAGGTTTAAAGAAAGAAAATTAATGAAATCCGAGTAGTATATGATATTCCCGGGTCGTTTATCCCAACGAAACGTGAAATGGAGAGTCGAAAGTCGGTTTGATATTTGATGTTTGAATAACAAAGATTTTGATTGGATTTTCTAAATCTACGGGAAAAACGATTAAAAGGAAAGCTACACTAAAAACGAAAGCAAAAACGAAATTTAAAAACGTAAACGGGAACGTAAAAACGCGACTCGAAAACCTAAAACGAGCAATTCTAACCCTACGAATGCAAATTTAATTTTCTTAAGTCCTAAATGATAAAAGAAATTTTTTTAAAAAAAAGAATTCTATTTTTTTGATTTTTATTTTATTTAATATGAATTAAAAAAGGTTTAAATAAAAAAAATTAATTAAAAGTACTAAACGAATTAGGAAAAATCTAAAAAAATTGTGAAAAGTACTTTGAAGAGTGCTGGTTCTATGAAAAATAAAATGGTGAACACAACTTATCAAATAAGCCACGAAATAAGCTTAAATAAGTTGTTAGGCAAAAAGGGCTAAAAAGGGGTTAAAAGGAAAATGGGGTAGACTTATAAATGAAAAAGACCCCAGGGCAGTTGATTGTGTGTGGTGTGTGTAAGGTGTTGGCTATAGAAGGGGAGGTCACAGTTTCGAAACCTGTGGCCCTCCTTTTTGAAAAATCATTTTTTTTTCTTTTTGAAATCTAACTTAAGCTAAAAATAAGCACTTTTTAAAAAGTGACTTTTTCTGAAAACAACTAAATAAGCTAGTAATAAGCTGATTGAAAACACAGTTTCAAAATGAAACTAAGTTAAAACCATTTAATTCTAAACTTAAAATGTTAGGCTTTTTGAAAACTCAAAAAGCTATTTTGTGAGTCCCAAACTGAACAGATCTTTGCAGCCTGCTAAGGGTGATAGCCAACTTGTATAAATACAGATTGACTATAGAGAAATACTAACTATGAATACTTATTGTATATGCGGAATCTACACAATAGTATTAAGAAAAATAATGAATACTTAACTTTGATTTCTATTAATCTGCTAATATGATTATAGATTACTAACTATGAGATATGATTGTATGAGATGAGATCTGTGTGATATCAATTTCATCTCTCTAATGTCGTAGGGTTCCTTTTATAGACCAAGGATAAACCCTAACAGGCTTACAAAACACATAAAAGATAATACATATCTTTTCCTACAATATCTCATACATATCTCTTAAATGGTACTAACTATTTTATACTAACGGTACTAATTATCTGAGCAATACTTAACACTTTGTACTGTCAGTACTAACTATAACTAGCGGTACTAAGTATAGAACTAATGGTACTAAGTTTGGAATGTATAATTCCCAACAATCCTCCCCTAAACATGATTGTTGATCTTGTTTAACTTCATGTTTATTTGGTTTATTCTCCTTAAGTTCTTGGAGGATGTATCGAAACACTTTGTCAAATCTTGATCTTGATCTTTAATAATCTTTGACATCTTTTGCTATCCTTCTGCAACATGTCTTCAACATCTTTTCAGCAACACAACAACATCTTTTTAGCAACAATCCAACTAAGATAGCCTTGTAGTTTTTGGCAAACTACCAACCATAAACGGATTTGATTTTCCTTTACTAGTAGCCGTTTGCTCTGGGACAGTCAACTCTTTATTGAAAAATATGGTGAGTTAATTATCATACAATTTTTGGTAAACTGTCAACCATCAACGGAATTGATTTTTCTTTACTAAATACCATTTGCTTTTGGACTAGCCAATGCTTCATTGCCATAACATGGTGCATTGATAAACCATAAAGTTTTTAGCAAACTATCAGCTATCAACATATTTGAGTAGTCTTTACCAAGAACTATTTGATCTAGACTAGCCAACTCTTAACCATGAAGCAAGGTGAGTTGAGAACCCTACAATTTTTGGTAAATTTTCAACCATAAAAGGATTTGATAAGTCTCTACCACAAGCCGTTTTCTTATGGACTAGCCAGTTCTTATGCCTATTAAACATGGTGAACTAATGACCATTTGTTGTGTGGTGGTTAGCCAACACTCAAAACCTTCTTAATCCTATTTCTTCTTTACTCTTCATTCAGCTGTTGTTTAATAAATCTTATCAAATCTAATGCAAAAATACTTTCTATCTCAACTTCTAATCCAAAATCAAGCATCCTTTGCATCAAATCCTTTGAGAGAGGATACCTTCTTTCAACCAACATATAAATGATTGTCCCATCTTCAATCTCTAATATGTAAACTTCACAAGCTTCATATGATCTCCATGTGATAATCTCCTAATTTTGTTGATTATTCCAGAAGTCACTTTGATCATTTTTTTCTTTTGAGGATTCCATCAATATCTTCAAATCTCCCCAAAGAATCAACTCAATTCCTTCCATTGTGACTTCTGAGTACTGGTTCATCACCAAGTCATACAAGTGAAATAAATCTTGTTTGTCAAAGATATGAAGTAGCTCCAATAGATAGTTGAATGCCCTGAAGTTCCCATTGGCTCTATAAATAACAAAATAGTCTCCATCTGGTGATGATACCTTGTTCAGCCTTGTAATAACAGATTTTCTCTCCATTATTTCACTATCTATGGTACCTTGAAATGTAACAATCTTCAGACACTTTTTGTGCTCTTCATCACTATCAACATCTGATTGTGGTCTTTTCCTTTTCCTAGCAAGCATCTTCATATGACCACCCTTCCTTTTCTTTGTATTCTGCTGTATCGCATCTACATTAGCAGGTACATTTTGCTATGTCTTCTTTCTTTGGAGTTTCTTTAGCAACCTTCTTCTGTAATCTCTTTTGTTCAAGATCTTTTGCTCCTTCATTCATCTCCTTAATCTTTCTTTCATCCTTAGTGGAACCAACAGCAGTGAAACTTTCATCAAACCTTTTCACTTTCTCATATAAAGCTTGAATTTCTTCAAAAGTTTTGTTCTTCAGGTCTGAGTGTTTCTTGTTTCCAACATGTTTTAAATAAGTCATCATCTGATTCCTAAGCTGAGTTCTTGTAAGAGGTCTATTCCTTATTGTAATAGCTCTTTGTTCTGCAAGAAACCTTCTTTGATTGTATCATGAAGGAATTTTGCTCTCTCTTCCACAGTGAACTGCTCTCTCTCTTCATCTTGAAATCTTAGTGCTAGAAGTCTATCAGCTTCAATTCTTGCTTGAATAAAGTCATATTCATTTGAAAGGGCAACCTTTATAGCTTCTTCCTCAGCTAGCTTTTTAACTTCTTATTTTGCTTCCTAATCTTTTTGCAAATTTATAGCCATCTCTTCATCTCTAGCAAGTTGCTTAAATTTCTTTTTAGCTTCAGGAATACCTTCATATTCAGTATCAGACTCATCTTCCTCTTCAATTTTTTTTTCCCTTTATCTTTTGGATCAATCTTTGGAAGAGGCTTTAATGTCAATAATGATCTGGTTGAAGTAGGCCTTGGTCTTTCAATATTCTCTACATCCTTCAGTTCAACTCCTTTCTCTTTTTCTCTTGAAACTGCTTTGGCTTGACTCATGTTGAGAAGAACTTGAGCAATAGTTTCATCATCTCCAAAAGTTATAGGAGTATGTGTTGGAGTTGTTGAAGTAGCACTTCTTCCTTCAGTTTGATCAATAGTACCTTCATCTGGTCTATCAGTACTATCTTTTTCCTTGTCGGTACTAACTTTTTGCTTGTCAGTACCTTCATCTGGTATGTCGGTACTATCTTTTTCTTTGTTGGTACTAAGTGCATCTTTAGTACTAACTTCTTTTTCCTTCCTTTCCTTCTCTTCATGCACCACATATCTTGTCCTCCCCATTTCTTGAGCATCCTCAGTCTCTATATTGTAAATTTCATCATCATCAAGCTCATCAAACGCTTTATATTTTTGGACTGTAGGTTCAGCCTTGGCAGATTTCCTCCCCTGTTTGGATACAGACTCCTTTTGCATCCATTGTTTCTTCAAGGATTTCTTTCCTGCCAATCTTTGCTTCAAGGATACACTCTTCATCCAAGCTCTGTGGTGTGTGATAACAGGTTTGGCTTTCTTCTTAAGCTTCTTGATCTGTGCCTTCAAGTGTTGAATTTCTTTGGCTTGATCTGTAACCTGTGTACACAAAGAGATACAAAGATCATACACACTTTGGAGTGTCATGTCACCCTCATTCCCTGAAAGGGATTTATCACTGGATGACTGACCTCCATGATTCCCACCAGAATCCTCTGGAATGGAATCAGGAATATGAGTAGTAGGTGAAGGTCTAGGTGATGGGTCAGACTGAGGCTCAACATGAACTTCACTTGGGTGAGGAGGAGAGGGTGTAGGTTGTGGTTCAGATGGTCTTTCTGATTGTTCACCCTCATCCTCTGTTGGTTGAACCAACATGTTAGAAAACAGAGGTGTGACTTTCCCTGAAAAATGTTTACCCTTTTTAACCATAAAGGAGAAAACTTTACTTGTCAAAGCATTAACAGGAAAATGGTCTAAAGGTACGGGTACATTCATTAGCTGTTTATCCAAAAAGATTGAAATAAAACGTGGATACATAACAAACTTTTTCTTTGCATCTAAGTGTCTAAGCATACCATCAAAAATTAATTTAGAAAAATTATATTTCTGATTAGATGTTAAGCAAATTACAGCAGTGGCAATGTTAGTGGGAATTTGATCCCAAGAGGTGCTTTTTGAACTAATACAATGATTCATTGTATGAAAAAGAAATCTCTATTGGGGTGAAAACAGAGCTTTGTTAAAGGTTAAAACAGTTAAATCCCCCTCATAACCCATGAGCTAAATAACATCAAATATAGCCTGATTTGGTAAAGAATCTATCCCATCGACATCATCAAAAAGAAGATCACTTCTTATTGATGCTTCAGAGATAGACACATGTTTGCCAGCTACTTTGGCAGTAATATACCTAACATTGTTGATTATTTTAGATTTAGCAAACATCCAAAACTGTTCAACAAATGTAGTAGAGACTATTGGACTTACAGTGAGAGCATTGTGATTGAAGCTTCGCGCAAGAAAGTCAATAATCTCATGAAACTCTGTATTTCCATTAGTTTTCTCTCAATAAGCGACCAAATTGTGTTTAGGGCACGATTCAAGAACATCCATACTTGAGGATGTGATAAGCGACGATGAGAAAAAGATTTAGGGTTTGATAGAAGAAAGCGATTAAGAGGAGTTATGGTACTGTTAGTATAAAATAGTTAGTACCGTTTAAGAGATATGCATGAGATATTATAGGAAAAGATATGTATTATCTTTTACGCAGTTTGTAAGTCTGTTAGGGTTTATCCTTGGTCTATAAAAGGAACCCTACGGCACTAGAGAGAGAACAATTGATAACATACAGATCTTATCTCTTACAATCAATTCTCATAGTTAGTAATCTGTAATCATATTAGCAGATTAATAGAAATCAAAGTTTAGTATTCATTATTCTTTTTAATACTATTGTGTAGATTCCGCATATACAATAAGTATTCATAGTCAGTGTTTCTCTATAGTCAATCTGTATTTATACAAGTTGGCTATCACCCTTAGCAGGCTACAAACATCTGTTTAGTTTAGGGCTCACATGGATGTTTAAGGTTAAAGAAGAGCAGGATGGCAGCAAAAGGTACAAGGCTCGATTGGTGGTTAAGGGTTTCCAACAGAAACGGGGGGTAGACTACAATAAGATCTTCTCTCTAGTTGTGAAGATGACTGCAATCAGGTTAGTCTTGAGTATTGTAGCTGTAGGAGCCTTCTTATGTGGGAGGCTTAAATGATACATCTACACAGCACAAAAGCAAAGGTTTTCAGCTAGCTGGGCAGGAAGAAAACCTAGAGTGCATATTGAAGGAAATTCTGTATGGACTAATTCAAGCACCGAGACAATGGTACTTGAAATTTAATAGTTTTATGCAAAAGGATAAGGTGCGAGTAATGTGCCATGAACCAATGTTGCTACTCTAAGAAGATGGTTCATCCTGCATTAGACAACTGTTAAAGGTTGATGACATGTTGGTCGCAGGCTCCGACATGGCAGAGTTCAACAAGCCTAAGTGGTAGTTTCCCTTAGTGTTCGAGATGAAGGATAGATGCTCTGAGAAGCAGGTGCTTGGTTATGTGCTTACAGTTGGTGTAACAACAGTCGAGTGGGAGTCTAGACTACAGAAGAGTATCACTATGTTAACTATAGAACGTCTTAGTTTTATGGCTGTTGCACTAAGCAAGCAGTGAGGGGCAGTGTGGGTTGAATAAGTCTGCCTTAAGATGTCTAGACTTGAGCTCAAGCAGAAAGTGTTTAATACAGTGACAGATATACTAAGAGTTCGATTCATCTTACGAAGAATCTAAAGGTTTGCAGTAGAGCAAAGCTTGTTCGGATATTGATAAGTGAAGGGTCATTATCTTTGTTGAAGATTCTTGGATACGAACTGACTTGTAGAGATTGGTACATCAGGTTGGTGATGAAATAGAAGTTGAAGTTCTGCGCAGCTTCAACTGGCCTCCGAGTGTAATTGATAACGGAGGATGGTGTCTTACCAGAGGAAGGTTATTCCCAGTTTAATGATATTAGTTCAGGATACCTTGTATCAAAAGTCTCCTAGCCTTTGCCGTTTGTGTTAGTGCTGGTGGGTTCGCGTTATGTGTTTTTGCGGTACATAAAGGTTAGAGCAATAGCGTTGTTGAAGGAAAGGTGGTTCAAAGTTTACAAAGATTACTTAAGACGGAGAGCAATGAAGTGATCAGCCTCCAAGTGGGAGATTGTTGAGTTGTGAGGTGTTTGGTTGTGTACTTGTAATAGATCGAATAAATGCTTTAACGGAAAATATCCTTAGGGATACATTTTTATAAACTTCTAAAGGCTACTTGAGGACAAGTAGGATTCAAGTGGGGGGATATTTGATGACATCAAATAACGTCTATTTTATAGCATCATTTATCCCATGTTATTAACCCATTTTGTATAGTTATTGCAAATAATTGTTACTTAATCGTTTATATTTAAGAATTTCAGTAATTATGGAGTAATTGGTAAAAGTTAGCAAAAGGCACGCCATCTGGAGCTTAAATGAACATATTTTGAAGATTGCTATTCTAAAGACCAATACACCGTATCCACCAAGGAAGATACGGCGTATACGTGCCTGCACTCACCAAAGACCACAGAGGATTAAAGCTCAATACGCCGTATCCAGAGAAGCTCAATACGCCGTATTCAAGAAATAGTATGTGAATATTCTGGAAGATATCAAGCGTGGTCCCTACTCCAAGAAATCCCTAATACGCTGTATCTAATCCTTGGATACGCCGTATCGAACCGACTTCCAGACCTTATAAATAGAAAACTCAAAAATGAGTTTTAGGTGTGCTAAATCATATTCTCGATACCTAAACCATAAAAGTCAATTTTCAGAGGAGAAAAAGAGCAGAAGAGGTCGAGCAACGTTATCAATTCCATAGGAGACAACGTGTAATTCCATATACTTTAGTAATCGTTCAGTTTTTGGTATCATTCGTTAACTCGGTTAGTTTACCTTGGCTAAATAATTGCTTTTGTATTTATTATGACGTTTGAAGGCTAATACCTTCGGGTATTAGCCATTATTATGAAGATCTGAATGTTTGGTATTTGTTTATCTCTTGTTTATCTTGATTTCTTGATTTATCGTTGAGTGCTTGTTTATGTTTATCAATTTATACTTGTTTACGCGCTTTTGTATGCGACCTATCATTCAACTGGATCTAGTGAAGTGGACCAAGCAGATCTAGAGTCCGGGATAGCTCTCCATATAGTAATTTATACATCTAGAATAATAGTTACACAAATATTGTCCTTCTAAATCTGTGTCTAGGATACTCTTCGGGCTTAACTAGTTAATTGGATATTACCGATGGTTTATTGATCGTGTTGACTAGCAGATGACCTAGATAATTCAACAAGTAACGTTTAAATTCTATTGGATAGTTGGACAAGTGAACTACTAGTGTATAAATTTCTATTAAGCGGTAAGTGGGTAAAGTCTCTATGAGCTAGGGTTTAACAAGATCACCATTGCTTTAATCCCTAAGATAGATTATAATCAGCAAATAAGGATGCTTTATGCGTGACAAAATTATTGTGTCTAGGTCTTAGGATGATGTAACGCCAAAGTCTTAAGAATGATATGCCACCCCGAGAGAAGAAATCGTTACACTTAATAAATAAACCAACTTTCTAATCGGATTAATAATGGTTAATACAGTTTTATTATATTTGGCTCGACCGCTCTTTTATATTTTGTTAATTAGCTTGCGTGGGTAAAAGTGCCTTGAATTGATTGTAGTCACCAACCAAACCGTGCCAGTCTCTCAGGCTGAAAACCCCCTTTTCCCGTTAGAATTAGGAACTAGGACTGACATAGGTTTAGAATAGAATAGAATTAACATAGATTATATAACCAAGATATTAATTAAATTGATAGATTTAACCTCGCTTCAAGTGTTCGACACCCTACTTACCACGAAACTACTACCAATCGGGTACACTGCCCGTTAAAGTGTTGTTTTTGGTTTAGTCGGCAAAATATAAATTTAAAACTTGAATCAATAAAATATACACCACACAACGACACATCAAGTTTTTGGCGCCGTTGCCGGGGAGTGAAATTTAATCTTGATTTTTATTTGATATTTTGGTTTTAAACATTAGATTAGACCTAACCCTTAGGATTAGTGTAATTTAGATTAGTGTATATTCTTGTATATTCTGTAAATTTTGTATATTTGTCTTTAATTGTTTGCTTGTATATTTGTTTGTTTAATTGTTTGCGTATTTAATTGTTTTTCTTAATACATTGTTCTGGTCGATAACTGAATACGGCAAATCCACTTCCATCGGATATGGCGAATCTAATTCTCCGTCCAATACAGCGTATTCATTCAACTGATTAATACGGCGTATCCACTTCCATTGGATACGGCGTATCGATTATCTAGAACAGAAGCTGAAATCTTGGTTTTCCTATTTGATTTTTCGTGCTAAATTTTTTCTATCTTTCTTCAGAGCAAATCCTGCTGATATTTTTACCTGTGTTACAAGAAGTACTTATCAGAGCTAGTTGATTGAAGAAGGAATTACAAGAAGTCATGGCTCGGATAACTTGGAAAAAGCTCCAACTGAATCAAATCTTTCTATCACCAGTAACGACATAAACATTGAACTCAGCAAGGAATTTTTGGTGGAATTAAGAAAGAACATATATCATGGAACGTACAATGAAGACGTGGTGGATCACATTGTTAAGGTACTTAAAATGGTTGATTTGATTTACGTTCCTGGCGTGGATTCCCATCAACTGCGAATGAAAGTCTTTCCTCTCTCGTTGGCCGATGATGCTAAAGAATGGTGGATTATTAAGGAAATCACCACTTGGGAGGAACTTGTTGAGAAATTCTTCTGTAGATTCTATCCCGAATCTTATGATGCAGAAGATGAAATGTTGGAAGAAGGAGAAAACTAGGGGATTGGTCCACTTGAATTATTATCAAACGTTAATACATCGTTCAAAAACCATAAGAAAGTGGATGGAAGGACTCAAAAGGTGATATTTCACGCTTGGATAAATAGAAATTGGAATAAGAGATATGTGGATAACAATATTTCGAGCATGAATGAATTGAAGGAATCTAAATATGAAAACCCATCCTACACTGCTACTGATTCGTTCTTCAAAGCCAATGAAGTACGTGATATTGAAAAACATAGTCAGACAAAGAGCAAATATAGCAATACATCCAATTCTATCAAAGAGCTACCTAACAAAAGAAGGTGCAAAGCAGAAAAGTTTAAAGCTATTCAATACTCACTTGGACCCATTGAAGAATATATTGCCATAAGAAGTTATGAGTATGATATTTGGGAAAAAACAAAGATAATATGTCCAAAATCTGTCAAG
>BQNB010187286.1:0-12053 GCA_026074375.1 Tanacetum coccineum
ATTCAAAATAGGCAAACAAACACTATCATTACATATCTTACACCTAATGCCCTACACCTCATGTTCTTTCAAAACTCTTCGCATGCTACGTCTTGTTTTAAATCTCAAATCAACAATAGTAAATACTTTTCATTGTGATATATAGGATTACTATATTTCATGCTATGGTTATAAATCTTGTGGTTCATCACTATTATCAAACAACAAAACCTATGAACTCACCAACCTTATGTTAACACTTTAGCAATGTTTTTCTCAGGTGTCCTATGTCCGGGATATATATGGAGTCTGCATTGGTATATTGGCATGTAAAGGTCTATCTCTCGTATCAAGTCCTCTTCACGCCATGAAGTCGCAATCCCAATTCAAGTCTTCCGCTGCAGTGATTTTAGGGGTGTGGCGTACAACTACAACTACAACTACAACAACTGCAATAACTGATGTTGAAATAACTTTGGCTCAAGCACTGGTAGAGTTGAAGAGTGAAAAACCCAAGGCTGATAAGGTTGTGATATAAGAACTAGAGCAGGGTACAACAACGCCAACACTTACAACCATAATTGCTGCTAAAACCATTACAGTTGTTAGCACAAGACCCAGAGCTAAATGGCTTGTTATTCATGAACATGAGCAAGCACCTACACCAACAGTTTCTTCACAACAACCATCACAAATCAATGTTCAGGACAAGGGTAAAGGAAACATGGTTAAACCAGAACCTATGAAGAAAATGTCTAAGAAAGATCTACTTAGGCTTCCTGAAGAACTTGCCTTTAAGCTACAAGCTGAAGAAGAAGAAGAATAAAGGCTTGCCGGAGATAAAGATCAACAAGTTGAAGAAGCCAACATAGCTTGGGATGATGTTCAAGCTAAAATTGAAGCTGATTATTAGTTGGCTCAAAGACTACAAGCTCAAGAGCAAGAAGAATTGACTGATGAAGAAAAGGCAAGATTGTTTGTATAATTCTTAAAGCAAAGAAGAAAATATTTTGCAGCTAAGAGAGCAGAAGAGAAGAGGAACTAACCACCAACAAGAGCTCAACAAAGGAGTATCATGTGTACTTATCTGAAAAACATGGAAGGATGGAAGCCCAAAAGTTTGAAGAATAAGTCCTTTGCCAATATTTAAGAATTGTTTGAAAAAGCAATGAAAAAGGTGAATACCTTTGTTGACTACATAACTTAGTTGGTGGAAGAGAGTTCCAAGAAGGCAAAAACAGAGCTAGAAGAGAATTTAAAGAAAGCTGAAGCAAAAGTGATGGAAGGTAGTTCTAAAAGAGCAAGAGAAGAGTTTAAACAAGAAAGTATTAATAAGCAAAAGGTGAATGAGGATAAAGAGACAACAGAGCTTCAAAGTCTAATAGAAGTTGTTCCTGATGAAGAGGAAGTAGCAATTGATGCTATTCCTTTAGCTACTGGTATGTGCTTAAATACACATATCTTTCACCTAATAAAACAAACTAAAAAGACCAATAAATACAGAAAAATGCATTGTATTGTTTGTTTTGTGAATTGTGTCTTGCAGGTGCGGATATTCATTAAAAAGAAGAAAAACAAGGCAAACACGGACAAAGCCAAACACAGTAATGGAATGAG
The DNA here is from genome assembly GCA_026074375.1 of Tanacetum coccineum. NCBI lineage: Eukaryota > Viridiplantae > Streptophyta > Magnoliopsida > Asterales > Asteraceae > Tanacetum > Tanacetum coccineum. The sequence goes on from BQNB010187286.1 coordinate 1,597, forward strand.
TGCGAAAAACCAAAGCCGAAGGCGTGCCCATCTTCTACGGGCCAACCCGAACCTATTTTATTGGGCCGGGTAAGCCCAAGATTGATACTATATAAAAACATAAGCCCTTTTAAACCAAAATCAGTTCACTTGTGTACAATGTAATCCATGCATTTTATCTATTGGTTGAGAAGATGTATCCACTTACAAATCACACACTACATCAGATGTTCAATGATGTGAAGCTTCAAGTTGATTATGAGTGTGAAATGGCAATTTGAGCTCTTAGGATTGGTCAAAAAAACAGCTTAAGGAAGGCTATGTACCTGAATGATGTGTTTGGAAGCATCCTCCTAGTGTTTAATGAAGTTTCAATAAAGAAAACTTAAGATTTTGAGAAGAATATCAAGTTTAGGGCAGGATTGTTGGGATTAAAAGACTTCATGATGATCTTGAAGTTACTGCTGCTAAGGTTTATGTTACTACTGCTAAGCTAAAGTTAGTGTTGTTCATTAACTTTAATAAAAAAATATGTTAAGTAGTTAGTACTGCTAGTTTAATTGTTACTATTGCAAGTGTTACTTTGTAACTTGCTAGTGTATATTAGTACTGCTAGTTACTACTGCTAGTATATGTTAGTACTACTAGTATAAAGTTAGTACTGCTGGTGAAGATTGAAGAAAATATTCTGTTAGCCTCAAAAATATTGAGTCGAACGAGAAGTTCGTTCATTAGGAATATTAGGTCTCGGTCATTTATATATTAATGTTGTAATAGGCTAGAACGGGAATCAGGCTCATTTAATGTAATCTAATATGTCACGTGTTACGGGCTTAAAAGCCCAAATAAAGTCGAGCCCAACCCAAGTCAAAAGCCCATCCGGCAACATGGGTATAGATACCCCTCTCCAAGTGTGGAGAGGGTGTTGGTTTCATTTGTTTTACACACTTAGAAATCAACCATCTTTTTATTTTCTCTCTACTTTCTCTCTCTTGTTTCTCTCTCTAAAATTCTTTCATTATCTTCTCATCTTATTTTTCTTATATCAATGGTGAAGTGAAGGTGATATTGGGTTTCGACATTTGGTATCACTCGCCACGGGTGGGTTTAGTGTTTTCGTTGTGGTGACTTATTTTTTCGCTTATTGGATTCAGCTTATCTTGTAGCTTATTTAGGTTACGCTTAAAAAATTTTTATTGCAAAAACAAAACAAGTTTTTTTTCTTCATGTTACTGTTTGTTATGGGCTTTTAACCGTTCGGTTGTTTTGGTTTTGATTTATACAAGTGGGCTTACAAAAAAATTGTTTTGTTTTGGTATCTTATAACATTTTTTAAACGTTGTGTTTTTCCTATCTTTTTCTTTTTTATCAAACGTTGTCATAGCTCACGTGTCTAGGAGATTCATTAATTTGTGGTTTTTTTTGTGTTCAACAAACAAGGGTGCGTTTTGGTTTGACTAAGAACAAAAGACACCATTTTTTTTGAAGATACTCTTAAAAGCTTAGAAGTTCATCATAAAAGCTTGTTGTAAACAAAAGCTTCAAACTTCCTTGTCACAAAATCGATCTAAGCTTATTTGGGTTTTATTTCGTGTCTTAAGTTCATCATAAAGCTTCTTGTAGCTCATTTCTTAGCTTAAAAGTCACGGCTCTTATTTTCTAGTTTTCTTTAGCTTTACGTGGCTTATTTTTTTTGTTGGCTTATTCTTGTCATAAACAAGCTTATTTATTTAAGCTTATTCAAGATTTTTCTTGGCTTATTTGTGGTCTACGGTTCAATGAAAACAAAAGGGAAACATAGATCCAATTATTTAGCAACAAGGACATATGGTGTTTGTTGATTTCTGTTACAAAACAACAAAAACAAGGACATCGTACGGTTTTGTTTCCATCCTAGACGATTTATACACTTTTGATTTCTATTGGGCGATCTATAACAAGGTTTGTTTGTAGGCGATCTATACAAGTTCTCGGGGCGATCTATAATAAAATCAAGGCGATCTATACATAAAAACAGGGGATTTATACATTTTTTTAAACGGGCGATTATGTAGAATATAAAACAGGGGCGATTATACGAGCTCTATAGGTGCGATTTATACATTTTTCTTAGCAATATATACGACCTTTACTTGGATATTTATACCTTAGGAAAGGCTAGGCGATGTATACATAAGTATACAAGGTTAAACGTGCTCGTTTCATGTTGTTTCGGGTTTTACGGTTTTGTGTGACGTTCAACGACGGGACTTGAGACCTATACCATTGCGATCGTAATCTGTTTTCGATCGACGTGGTATATTTACTTTTAACCAACGATAACCGTCTCATCCTGTACGATTAAAATAACACACGTTGCATTTTTTTATCTTTTCCAAACGAAGGAGAACGTTATAATTGGAGGAGTAACATATGTGAAAACATTTTGTTTATTAATCAAACTTCATAATTGGCAAAAACAGCCCCTAGACTTTATAAGCAATTGAATATACTTTACATCGTTAGTCCCTAGTTCTTTTTTTTTTTTTTTTTTTCCATAAAAAGCCCGTTAGCTCCCTCTAGATAGAAAACGTTATCGGCAACGTTTGTATTTATATAACCCCCCCCCCCCCCCCCCCCCCCAATCCCCCCCCCCCCCCCCCCCCCCCCAATTCCCCTTTTTTTTTTTTCTCCCTATTTGAGTTTTAATCAACCGTTAATCATTTCAAGCTCAAACTTTGTGCACCGGTCATCGTTTTAAGCTCATTAATCGTAAACAAAAGCTCAAGTTCTTCAACAATAACAAATTTTCTTTCACGATTTTTTTTGATTTTGTAAAATCCCGTAAAAGATTCCATTTCTTTTCTCGGTTGAAGTCATAGATTTGTAAAATCCCGTGAACATTAATTGATTCCAATCCACAACAACAATCACTTTACCTACTTAAGATCTTACAAATCATTTTCACTCAATTCAGGTAAAATATAAACGAAAGATACTTATCTTCGGTTCGAATTCGGAAGAACAACAAATGCAAAAAATTCATGACAAAGCAAAACAGAGTTTGCATGGTATCTTTTTGACAACTTCATTCACACCTCAAGCTTCTTTCAAACAACAACTTAAATGGAACTCGAACCGAGTCGGGATTCAAACGTGCATTTGCAACACTCTTTGGTCAAGATGTTGAAACTTTTATAGGCACAATGTTCCTAAACGTGGATCAACTAGAAAAACAACTTGACAAAGAAGAATTTCAAGAGATTTGGTCATGGATGACTTTTAAAATACATAATTGACCACAGTTTTTAGATGTTCATCAAGTCACGGATTTATTTGGATGATGAATTTGTTGTAATGACACGCAACTACTTTCTCCAATACACTCAACTCGCGATTCCAGAATTCCGTGACACACTAATCCAACACATGGGATCTGTTAAGAAGTCGATTGATGAAAGAGCACAACATAAACAAGAGTATGACAACAGGGTGAATGAAAGACAGATGCAGACAATAGAGGAAAAGGTTGATTCGAGTAAAGCATTGAATGCTAGTTTGGTTGACACAAAAAGCAGCGAGACAGAATCAAAAGAGCAGGATACAAGCAGCAGATCCGGGAATGATGCACATGCTGATGATGCAGATATCAGACCCATATATGATGAAGAGCCAATGGCTAAGGTACAAACGACTGCTGATAATCAATGGTCTTTGATACAGGACAACGGCATACTGAGCAACTGAATTCAATAATGAAGAGAGGTTGACCAGATTGATGAACAATGTCATGACAACGTGTCCTTTACCTGATAAATTATGATAAACCAAAACAACCGAACTCTCAAATCAAATCCCTCGAATCTAAATAGTATTTGTCTCAAAAGACCGTTGCCCAATTCAAATGGATTTTTTATGAAATGGAGCACATTGTGTTAATCTTGATTTAATATCAAAATCAAGCTTTAAAAGAAGGGCAACATGGTCAATTTTCGAATGTAAAAAGTAATGAAGCCAAGATTAAACATGACATAGATGTAATTGAAACAATAAACATCGAATTAGAACATAAGGTGGCTAAATTACTTAAGGAAAATGAGACTTTGAAAAAGTATTACAAAGAACTGTATGATTCTATCAAAATCAAACCGAAGATAGGGAATATAGAACATACAACTTTTTTGTGGCTAAATAAAAAAAATGATGAGTTCAAAGCTCAACTTCAGGAAAAAGGATTTGCAATTGTAGCATTAAAAAATGAGTTAAGAAAATTAACAGGAAATAGTGTGAATACTAAGTTTGCAAAATCATCAATCTTAGGGAAACCGGTTTTACAACCACACAAAAACCAATCAGCTGTTAGACAACCGACTGCGTTTAAGTCTGAACGATCTAGAATTTCAAAGCCACGGTTTACCTCCCAAGTTGATGTGAACAACGATTTGCCAAAACCAGTCACTACACATTATTTGCCTAAGGAAAGAGAATCTACGTTTTCAAAACTTCATCATATGATTGCACCTAGCTCATCTAGGTATAGCTCAAATAAGATGGCTCATAATCACTACCTAGAGGAAGCTAAGAAATAGACCATGAAAGTAGTAGGAATTCAAGGACCTAGTGTGATGCCTTTCTGCTAGATACAAGCACAAGCTAATGGTAGCAAACCAAAACCTAGATCAATAACCAAAACTGTAGGAATTGGCCTACATCTAAGACTAGTTATGTAACGACAAAGACTGTGCCTATAGCAGAACACTCTAGGAATTCTAGAAATTTTTCTGACTCCAAACATTTTGTTTGCTCAACATGTCAGAAATGTGTCTTTAATGCCAATCATGATCATTGTGTAACAAAATTCTAGAATGGATGTCACTTCGCGTGACTAAGGTTACATCAATAAGGACAAAACGAAAAGAAACAAACCCATTAGTGCAATACAAGTGTTGCAAAGAAACCAGAAAGACAGATCCCAAAAGGACATAGGTTTTCAATCAAAAAGACTTTCGTTGTGCATGAGAAAACAATGACTCCTAGATCTTGTCTTAGGTGGAAACCGACGGGTAAAATTTTCAAGACAGTTGGTCTTAGGTGGGTTCCTACTGGAAAGATATTCACCTCTAGCACAACCAAGGTTGACAGTGATCCCACAAATGGTTCAAATGAAGCTTATCAACTAAACTATATGATTGCGAACAAACTCTGATGTTAGTGCAGGGGATAACTTAAACTTAAGTGCAGGTACCATCTTTTAATTCTAAAAACGGGAGGACTCTGAGTTTGGTTACTGAAGACTGATATCTCATAAACAGTGGCTTCAAGGAATTTTGATCTGATGAACAAGCAATGACTTCTGATCATAACAGTTCATAACTCGAAATTCAGGACCAGAACAATGAACCGTCCAGTTCAAAGCTGGTTCCCAAAGTTGTTCCTCCAGCAGACAAGACAGCTACATCACGACAAGAGTTGGAATTACTATTCCACCATCACATAACAATGATGAGGTCAACATGTAAATATAAAACATATAAAAACAAATACAAAAATATAAAATTTCAAAAAGAAAATACAAAATCAAAAAAAATCAGAAATCGTTTCACAAAAAGAATCTTCTCGACATGTCTCTTGGAATCGATAACATTTACGTGCCTAGAAATGTCAATTAACATTGACACGGGTGTGTAAATGAAGTTCAAACAGGAGTTTCAAATGCTTTCAAAACATGTCATTTCTAATTTTCTTTATGACTTGTAATTGCTCTCAGATTGCAACTCGGACCTGAACAACAAAGGTGAGTGTACATTTTAGTGCACTTACCCTTAGAGTTAGAAGAGAAGTCTTCTAACATTTGGTTTTTCAAAAAGTTGAACATAATTTTTCAAGAATTTCTCAATGACAATTCATAATCTTTCAAAATTGTGTGTTTAACACTCCATCCCTCATCAGGTTTTACAAGACAATTCTTCTACGTTTGGTGTCATTTTCAAAATGAGTCAATGTTTGAGGGGGAGTTTCTTAAAAAACAAAGTTTTAATGATTTTGGGTACATCATCTCACGACAATTCTTATGTATTCAAAACATTATCAAAAATCTCTTAATAACAAATTAGTAATAATAATGACAACTCAATAGATTGTATGTTATAAAGATGATTTCGTGATTGAGCACAATTTTTCAAGAATTCTTCAATGACAATTCATAATCTTTCAAAATTGTGTGCTCAATAATGCTAACCCTCAATTTTATATTCATTTTATAACTTGGTATCATTTTTTTGGTGTCAAACATATGTAAAATTGAGGGGGAGCAAGTTAATGTTCCATATAATTCATGCTAAGATTAAAAAAATTTCCCTACACAGAATTTTCATGACAAATTTTAATCACATGGTATTTCAAAAACTAAATGAATTAGTATTTAAAATAAGGGGAGAAATGTAATTAAAATGTGATCTTAGAAATAATAAGTGATCTTATCGACTCAAAGTGCTTGATACTCTTCGGAAAAGGTTTTATGGTTATGATCTCATACCCTACAACATCTTATTTCACGACAATTCTAAAGTCAAAAGATGGTTAGGTTAGGAATTAGTCTTATGATCCAACCAGAACCGGAGGGATCTACCCAATGACACTCCATAGTTAGAAATAGCAGTCCTTAGGTATGATTGGAGATAAATGATTATAAGGGAATAATGACAACTAAGATTGAGCGCATTGGAACAATCACAACAAGGTGTTAGTAATGACGTCTTGGTAAGCATTGAAGGGGTTGAAGAATGAAAAAGAAATGTATGGATAAAGGGTGAAAACAAAGCATCCATCCTTACACCTTAGGTAGAAACCGGGTCAATACATAATCTATCGGTTTTCACAGAGATGAATTCTGATATTGAAGACGACATCATGGACCTAGTGATGCAATGCACAACCCTCCCCAGCCATTCGAGTTTCTCGCAACAGAAACTTGTCTTATTTGTCACGGAGATACACACGACTTCTATTGACTTTCTTACTCTGAGTTAGTTAATATTGAATAGGTGGCAGTCTGCTCCAGCCTCTGGGTGCTAAAACCAAAAACGCACTAATCGAGTCTAGAGCCAAGAGATCAATAAAATAAATCTCATTATGGCACATTCCATTACAAACACTTGTTGAACATCAATAAGTTCACAAGCTATTAACAAGAGTCCTACGCATTATCCTTGTGATTTTTCCAGAACATCTGAGTGATACTTAAGTATTCACAGTGAAGATGGAAATCCTGCTTGAGCCAACATCAAACAAGCTCTTGGTAGGTGACTTGCGCGATTCTATATGAATCAAACTTGTGTCAATTGGAAAGAAACGATGGTACGATTCTATGTGAATCAAACTTGTTTCAGTAAATGAATTGACCACTTAATTAGAAAGATAGTAACTATCTGATTCACTCATATCGTGTTGTCTGCTTTGAGACGTTCTGGTATTGAGAACAAGCAAGTACGGTGAATCTAATGCATACGCGTTAGAGGATCTAACACTTTGAGCTGGAAACCCTGTCAAGGAGGTTCTTCTAAATTGAACCTACCTGATCACAGGTACAATATTTATACTGTAAAATGGTCCTCACGGAACCGGAGGTTAATGCAACCGAATCTCGATGAATGACAAAGCCATATTCGTCCATATCTGCTGTTTATCACTAACAATAAAATGCAGGTACAAACGATGGTGTTGCAGCCTTATTCCAGCAGAGTCCGATTCATTACCACATGCTCATACTCAAGCTACAAAGACATACTATAAGCATAAAGATTCAAGAATCAATAAAGCTCAAGAATTAAATACAAAGACTTCCGCAAACTCTGATATTCAAGATCTTCCTAAAAGTTATCAAGACTATCAAGACAATGATTGTCAAGGGAGATTATTAGAGAGCTTTCAAGGAGATACAAAGTATGAGTATGTTGGTCAAGACACAAGATAGCAAGATGGCAAAGACAATCAAGACTAAAGGATAAATATTTAAAGATCTCGGATGTAAAGACAAAGTCGAAAGACAATGACAAAGGCTCAAGATTAAAGATTACACAGCATGAAGGAACAAGCCTACAACAAAGACAGAGACCAAGATCACAAGATCTTAACGACAAAAGCAATCTCATTTGATCTCATGAAGGAGTGTCATAATAAACTCACTTCGGGGAAGATTGTTAGCCTCAAAATATTGAGTCGAACAATAAAGTCCGTTCATTATGAATATTAGGTCTCGGTCTTTACTAAGTATGTTGTAATAGGCTAGAAGGGTAAACGGGCTCGTTAATATAATATAATCTTGTACTAGTTACGGACTAAGGTCCATTATAATCCAGAGCCCGACCCAAGTTAACATTAAACCCTACCCATGGAAAAGCCCATCCGGTCACAAGGGTATAAATACCCCTCTCCAAGTGTGGAGAGGGTGTTGGTCTCATTTGTTTTCACACACTTGTGTAATCAACCACTCTCTTATTTTCTCTCTTTATTTCTCTCTCTAACCTCTCTCTAAAAATTCTTTCATATCTCCTTTCTATTTTCTTATTTCAATGATTAAGTGAAGGTAATTATTGGTTACCGACACTAAATGATAAAAGGCACTAGGATAACCCATGTTTTAAACCTATAATTGTTATGATGGTCACCTCGATCATATAACTATCCCATACCCTTGCCATGCACTCATTTTTAGTGCATGATACCCTTGGTATACATCTTCGAGCCTATTCTTTTCACGGTTCTCATAATTTTCTGGTGGATTCCAGACTATTAATGAAGAGCATTGTCACCCTTGAACCAATTGTTACACCCAAATCGCCTTAGCCTATCTTGTATGTACTCACTTTTAGTACATTATTATAAACCCAGTTAATTATTACAGGAGTACATAGTTGCTAAGTCGAGTCATTTATCCTTGTAAATACAGTTTTGGGACGATTGGGAATCATGGTAGTTTTTATCTTATGAAGAATTAGGGAAGAAGTCACATGTTACCCCCAATAGAGCTCAATACGCTCCATGTTTGTTGATCCTTTCAATTCGGGTCATTAGATTAGTAAATTGTAATGAGTTAGATAAAACTCAAGTGTAGGGGTGTGTTTATAAACCCCAAGTGATGTGTTATGTTATATATAAAAACAGAAAAGAAAAAAAGAAAGAGATTGATGTAGAGTTTGTATGTTTTAGTTTGTTGTCCATCCGTAGAGTAGTCGAGTCTTGGCTTAGCAATGCCTCAGCATGTATTCTTGTAGTTAATTAACTTATCACCGCCCGTGTATCTACCATCCGTTGCTGCTGCTGTTTAACCTACACCCTACACATCACAACCCTTTAAAGCCCTCTTTGATAGTAATTTCTAGTACTTGCGCCTAGCGGTGGAGGTTTGATCCTTTACCAAGCCTATGGTAATTTGTATGCTATGACAGGTAATGAGTGTTAATTTTCCCGTTTCCCATATTGTTATAATTCATTATACACCCGAGAGAAAGAGAGAATCCAAACACTTATGTGAGGTGCTAGTATATACTTTTCGTGCTTTTAATTACGAGGTCTAGAAGGTTGTGTCGTAAACTGCTTTTAAAGAGTAGGTTAAATGCCCCCAATATTGCTATTGTCTAGGTAGAAAAGCCCATTTGCTTGAGGACAAGCAAATCCCAAGTGTAGGGGTATTTGATGAGGTGTCATTTTATACGCTTTTTAGGGGTCATTTAACCCCCTAAATCATGCTTTTATGCCCAAATTATATACTTAAACGTTTTTTTATGTTTTTAGCATTTGGATGGCTTTTGGAGGAAATACACATGACTTGGGCTCATTTGAAGAAGAAACGGACAAGACTACAACTCTACACCGAAGTCTCTGGAAGAATTATATACAGTTGATAGAGACGGCGTCACAATTCCTAGCGACGCTGTCATATCTTACAAGCGACGGTGTCAGGATCCTCACAACAGCGTCATAACGTAGCCACCTCAAAAGAAACCCTAGAAGATTCGGCGGAGCGACGGCATCAGAAACCTTACGACGCCGTCGCGCTCGAAAATCTACATATACAAACTCGTTTTAGGGTTTTTAAGTTTGTGTAACTTTTGGGATCCGAACCATAGTTGTAAAAGACGAATTTGGCTGCTACTTAGGCCGTTTTTAGGGTGTCAAAACCCTCTTGTACCAGCCATTAACTCATGTTCTAATCAAGTAAGATCCTTTATCTTTTATCATTTAATATGTCTATGTGTTGTTTGATTGATTTATGTTATTCACTTCCTTATAATATGTCCGGCTAGATCCATTATGTTGGGAAATAGATTGTAAAAGACTTAATACTGGTAGTATAACAGTTAATTCTGGTAGTAATAGTTAGTTCTGGTAGTACTGAGTTAATACTGGCAGTACTAAGTTAAGTCTGGTAGTACTAAGTTAGTACTGGTAGAGTAGCAGTACTAGAGTTAGTACTGGTCATATTTAATTAAGTCTGTTTA
>BQNB010187287.1:0-12053 GCA_026074375.1 Tanacetum coccineum
TGAAAAAAACGCTGATAACTACAAACAAACTTAAAAAGTAAATTAGATTTGTATGTATGTTTCCTTATTGTCCCATTGTTTTAAGTGTTTGTGGGGGTGTACATTGCTGAGTGGATACAGCTGCAGAAAAGGGGCAATAGAGTCCTGTTAATTCACCACATAGAGGCATATAACTCATTTTTCACTCAGTGCTCTAAGAGGGGAACCCCTCTTAAAATTAAATAAAGAAAAAGGCATTAGATTGGTTTTAAAAGAGAGCTTTATACCCTGCAATCAAGCCTAGTTTTTAAAAATTAAAAAACATGACTCTATCTGGAAAAAGAACTATATTCCCAGCCATTAGATCATAATTTGAGGAGAAAAAGGACCTCATTTGACAATTCTATGATCCCAGCCATTATAAGAATATATTAATACATACACATATGAGATTTAAGTTTAATATCAGCTACCTAGAACCTTAACAGGGAATCAAAATTTGAGTTTTCCAAAAAAAGTTGCACAAAAAGTTTGCGTAAAAGCCTTGTTCAGGTAACATATTATGGAACCGAGTGTATCTGTATATATGCTACCATGAACAACATTAAGAACAAATCAAAACATAAGCGTAGAAACGACACATATGAATGAAAATCATAAACAGGTTAAAATTTAGTCAAAAACTTGAAAATCATATTTAGATTTTGAAGCTAGGAAACTGCGGTCTACATTGTTTACACGAAAACAACTAACAAAGCTCTTTACCAGGTCAAGAAACTTCGAAAAACATCTGGGTCGCATTCAAGTGCAGCTCTGCAAAATATGGGCACTTTCGGCTTGTTCATTCGTTGTTTGCACAATGGCATCCCCTAAACCTTTTCCTGTAGCTTTTCGAGCACCTAAATGTTTAAGTACAAACATTAGTATCGTTGTAAAAATAAATGCCACACTTTTCCAAACTTTTGTTTCTTTGGATATCAAAAACATAAGTTGCTGATGTATTAATATTACATTTTTTTGCTCATTAGGTAACTTGATTTGCTTTTTTGACTTGTTGTTTAACAGATTATTTACCAAGGTTGCTCAAGACTGTTCTGAAGTAAGCTTTGATTCTTTTTTTGTAGTATTGAATAGATTAAAGATATTGTGGTTTGGTATGTTTAAAAACATACCCTACACAAAAACAATATATACCCATAAAGTTCAAAAAGCACATAATAATCCAACAGAAATAATGCAACCAACAACAAAAAGATTATGCCCTAACAACATCAGTAACAAAATTGATAAAAGTAAAATAGAAAACCCTATAACAAAACAATGTACAAATATATGATTAACAACAATAACAATCAATAACATCATAAAACGGCCACATTCATAACATGAATCATATAATTAAGCAAAAAGAATTCAGAATGCCCTAACAAACCTGAAGAGGATACAAACAGGATGTAGCGGCATAAGTGGTATTATACTTTATAAAAAAACTTACCCAGAACACCATCTTCATCAACATAAACGAATCCAAAACAAACCCCTAAATCTCATGAGCATCTCACAAAAACCCTAATTTTAACCCAAAGGGTAACAACGATGTGTTGATATAGAGATATAAGAGACAATGAAACTCACACTCGGAAAGAAAATCAGATTAGATGGAGAAGCTTCAGGAATCAAGCATCATGTATGTGTGGGTTAAAAACTCGGTGGGAGAATAGAAGTGAGATGAATATGAGTTTTAGGAGAGGGAGACACGTATAAGGAGACACGTATGGGTTGATAATAAATGTTTGAGCCGGGTCGGGAGTGGGTCGGGTCACAGGCGGTTTGCATTTAATGTTTTACCCGGGCAATCCTGGGTTTTGTATGGTTTTATAATTACTTGAACGGTTTTTATGATTTGTTGGGTTTTTCACAAATGATCCCTCGTAAAATATTAGCGGGTCTTCTCCTCGTGATTTTGACCTGTTACGGGTTTGGTCTCTCTAACAATTTTTTGTTAGTTTTTTTGTTATCTCCCATATTACGGATGGGTAATTTAGTCCTTTCCTTTTTTAGCTTTCCCTTTTATTTGTTTTCCCTTTCTTCTTTCTTGTTTTTTCTTTCTTCTTTCTCATAACAACATTGCGATTAACACACAGACACACACACAAAATGGTGAGATGTAATAATTGTGGATCCCCATCTACAATTCGAACATCATGGACTTTAATCAACCATTAGACACGTTTTTATTGACGTGCTAAGATAGTAAGTTATCATTTTACCTTTTTTTAAAAACCATGATTTGACCTAATTTACATTTCAATTTTTATTTAAGGTTTGAATTGCGGCATTATCGATTGGTTTGATCCACCAATGTGTGAAAGAGCTGTGTAATTCATTCATGGTCTGTTGAATTCAATGAACAACCTACAAGCTCAAGTACACCAAGGTTTGAATTCGATGAACAATCTACAAGCACAGTTATACGAAAAAAGTGTTAAAGCAGGAAGGGTCAAGAAGATGTTGGTTCTTAGTTGGTTGTTCTTTGTTGTCTATATGGTTTTAAGCTAGGAAATTTGTAATGCTAAAAGTTTGGTAGAAGTTGTTGGATCTTAAGTTGTAAAGCAGTTGTATTTTGTCCAAGTTGTAACATGTTTTTTTATGGTAATGAATGTAGCTTGTGGCTTAAGTGTGGCTCAAGTGGTAGTAGTTTACATTTACCAACATATGAATACCAAAAAGAATTAAACCAACTAACCCCAAATGATTTTACCAATTGAAAAATGCATTAAACTGTCTACAAATAAGTAAAGTACTTCTGCCATTGTTTGGTGAGCCCATACATATTGTCTTAAAGATTAGAGAAAATTAACTAACTACCAAAAGTTAAAATAATATAAGTTTGACAAAGTAGACAAATAAAATAAGCAGATTAAGCTGGTTTTGTTGGTGTAAGTCTGTTTGCACTTGCTTTAGTCATCCTTTTTGGTGAACCTATACCAATTGATGTAGTGTGTATAGGCTGAGAAGAATTTGTTGGCTGAGCACTTGCAGACTTCTTTGCAGGCTTCTTTGCAGCCTAAGAAGTAGGGTGAGATCCAACATTTGTACTTCTTTGACCTTTACAACTTATTTGGTTATGCCCAACTTGACCACACTTTGTGCAAGTGACATTTTTACCACCCCTGATCAATTTTCCTCCCTTTTCCATTGCATCAACAAGCTCATATGCACTTCTCTTTCTTTTCTTCCTTGGACTACCTAGTTGTGAGGTATACTTGGGGGTAGGGGTGCTCACGGTCTAAAAACCGGACCGAATTGAACAAGACCGAACCAGACTATAACCGTCCTTGGCTAAAACACCAGACCAAAATGGTCCTGTCCGATCTGGGTCAGTCCGGTCCGGTTCGGTCTTCGGTCCGGTCCAACAATGCATAATTGCCGGGTTTTTTGTAAGACCGAACCGGACCTAACCAGACCGGACCGGATCGTAGACCAAAAATAAGGAAAAAGATGGATAGAGGACCAGACCGAAATAAGCTCGGTTTGGTGTGGTCGGTCCGGTTCGGGCCGATTTCTCGGTCTGGTCCGGTCCGTTTTACTTACCCCTACTTGGGTGGATTGACTTTAAACCTATACATATCTTGCCATGTGGTAAGCTAATAACTCTGATGAACATAAGACTCTGGCACTCCTATTTGTTCTCAATTACTTGACATGTTCTATATGGCTACCACTTATTGCTTGCAGGGTATTCCTGTTAACTTCTACTTCTTACATGTGTATACTCTCTCCCTCATATTAACTACACACTACTCTCCCAATAGATTAGTAGCTTGATACAAGTAACCCCCATTCTAATAAAAAACAATTTAATCTATTATCAGAATATTATTTAACAAAATACTGTAATAAATTATTGTCTAAGTAATTGAAAGATTTCATACCTTGATTTGTGCAGCATCCTTGAGAATTACCTTAAACAATCTTTCAACATTAGGGGTAAGTAGTCTATTACACTTTCTAATAACAAGCTGAACATTTACAATTCTCATCATGAGGTCTTTGCAGATGAATTCTAAGCAAGTTATGAACATTTATAGTATTAACCAATCATAAGCTTCTTTGTTATGTTCTTTAAGAGTTTTCATATGCTTATCAAAATGCTGGATTGTGGTAGCAGTAGCACATTTTCACAACAATTCTTGGTACATTTTACCTCTCTAAATAAGCTTCAATTTATCATAAATGTGTTTGATGCAGTATCTATGCTTAGCACATGGATACATTTCAGCAATTGCTGTTATTACTCTCTATAATGAACAAGTAAAGTAATTAACATGTAAACCAATTAACAAAATATGTATTTTAAAAACAAGTAAAGTACATTCCTTTTTCCTAACATTTATGAAGGTAAAATTAGAATTCTTGAACAATTTTAGATCATCACTGAGACAGTCTAGAAACCATTTCCAAGATTCTTTGGTTTTACCCTCCACTAATTGTAGAATATGTGTTTTATCTAAACACTTAACCAGTCAATGAAGAAACTTAAAAGAGAAAGAGATGGAAGGAAGGTTTCTAAAGAGAGAAAGAAAGAGAGAATATTAGATTACTAGTGTGTGTGAAAATGAAACCAACCAACACCCTCTCTAAGCTATGGATAGGGTATTTATACATCATGTAGTCGCGGCCCATAGGGGGCCTTGTGGGCTTTCTATGGGCTTTGGCCCTTTTACCTTACTAAGGTTCCAAAAACTATCTAAGACCTACGAGCTACGTATTTTAGGAATGACCGAGTCTTTCTCGATTCCTAACAATCTCCCCCTAAGGGAGGTCACATCCTTTTATAAAAATCTTAAACTTAGCATTTTATGAATGTCTTCGGTCTTTTCTCGTGGTCTTGAATTTTGTCTTTTAACTTGTGATATGCGTAGTGATCTTTAGACTTTAGGCTGGAGCTTGTTTCCTTAAGCTTGACTTGCATATGATCTTTGAACTTCTTGAGATCATCAGCCGAACATAATCTCTTATCATCATCTTGTGATTTTTTGCCATCTTGTGTACTTGTGACCTTCGGACCGACATGCTCACACTTTTTTTTGATTTTTGAAAGCTTATATAGTCATCTTTCTTGAAGTTTTTTAACTTTAACACTTCATCACTTCAAGAAGGACGTGCGGTATCAGAGTAGTGGAAGTCTTGAAATATGTACTTGAGCTTTCACAATGTCTTTACATATGTAGTTTGAGTATGATTATGTGGCTATGAATCTTTGACTCTTGCTAGAACCAGGTACCTCCATGTCCATCTTTATATGAATCTGCAATAAAACAGTTAGCAATAAAGTTAGGGGATGAATATGGCTTTGTCATTCGCTCGTGTTTGGTTAGATTAACCTTTAAATCTGTAAGGACCGACCTATGATCAGGTAGATTCTATTTAAAAAGAATCTCCTTGATAGGATTTCCAGCTTGTAGTATTGAATCTCTCTAACACATATGTATTAGATTCATCGTACTCAGCTTGTTCTCATTACCAGAACGTCTCAAAGCAGACAACATGATAAGAGTGAACCAGTGAGTTACTGTCTCACCGATTGAATCAAAAATTGATTTGAAAATCAATCGACGTGTTACTTGATAAAGTGATTTTGTGACACATCGAGAGTTTTATGCATTTCAAAGTTCGTCAACCATCAATTCATAGTCTGGACCGAATCGAAATCCAGTGTCACAAGTTTGATCCTTATAGGATCTCACAAGTCACCTACCGTAAAGCTTGTTTGATGTTGGCTTAGGAAGGATTTCCATCGTCATTGTGTATACTTAAGTATCACTCTGATGTTCTGGCAATATCATAAGGATAATGCGTATGACTCTTAAGATATTACTTGTTTTCACAGTTTTGATAAACAAATATATTAGAATAGCATCCTAGTGAGATTTATGGATGATCTCATTATTGGCTCTAGACTTAATAGTGCACATTTGGTTTTAGTAATCGGAGGCTAGAGCTGATTGCCACCTTTTCAATATCAACAATCTCAGAGTGAGAAAATCAACAAAAATATGTCTAATCTCCGTGAGTTTTGAAACAAGAGTCTTTCTGACCTTGAGTGGCTGGGGAGGGTTGTGCATTGCATTACTGGGTCCATGATGACTATCTTCAATACTAGACAACAGCTTAGTGTTTCTGATAGCATATGTATTAACCCAGTTTATGCCTAAGTGTAAAGAGGGCTTCTTTCTTTTCACCCTTTATCTTTACTTTTCTTTTTCATCTTCAACCCCTTCAATGCTTACCGAGACTTCATTACTAACACCTTGTTGGGTTTGTTCCAGTTTAGCTCTGTCTTAGTCTGCATTATTCCCTTTCTCACTTTTACTCCTTTTGTATCATACATATGGACTTCTATTCTATCTAATGGAATGTCTCTTGGTAGATCCCTCCAGTTCTGGCTGGATCATGGGAACGAACACCTATACCTAACTACCTTATAACTCCAATAAATTAAAATACATGGTCGGTCTTTTGGTATTGTTCTCAACCTTAAAACCATTTAAAAACATCGATCAAGGTACTTTGTAATATAAATCATAACATTTAGTACCTTAACGGTTTTACATTTAAGAAGCGATAACCGAAATTGTTTAGCATGGTGAGGAAGTAGTTCACACATGAGTGATGAGGTGTCATTTTATATACTTTTTCGAGGTCATTTAACCCCCTAAATCGTGCATTTATGCCCAAAATAGGTACTTAATCGTTCATTTTCAGGTATTTAGCATTTGGAAGGCATTTGGAGGAAATACACATAACTTGGGCCCATTTGAGAAGGAACAGACAAGACTACGAACCTACACCAACATTTCTCAAGATTATGTTCTCAGAGACTGGAGACGGCGTCACAAGATGCACATGACGCCGTCACAATTCATCCCATGACGGTGTCACAAGAAAGCATGACGGCGTCAACTCGCACGATCCAGCCTAAGATCTAGAATATTCCACTTCACAACGGCGTCACGATTAAAATGCGACGCCGTCACAACGATTTTTCTATATATACAAACCCGAAATTAGGGTTTTACGTGTGTAACTTTAGAGTAAAAAAGGGGGACAAACCTTAGTTCGTTTGGTAGCTTATTAGGACGATTTTAGGGCTTCAAAACCCTATTATACCTCTTTCAATTCATGTTTTAATCAAGTAAGACTATCTTAATCATTCAATATGTCTTGTTGTTTGATTCTTTATTGTTCTTGTTTACCTTTAACATGCTTGGCTAAACTCCTTATTGTATTCATTTATGTTTGTATGAAACCTAGAATGTAGATATTAGTGGTGTTGCTTCTTGTGATAAATATGCATGTTAGGCTTTAGAAAACCAGCTTTTGTCTGTATCGTTGTTGTTAATATATTTCAAATACATTTAATATACTCTTGGAGGCCGGATAATAGTCTTCATACTACCTTACTTTGTGTTTTGCCTCAACGGAATATTAAATAGATGGCGGGTTCGTGTAATCTGTTCATGACTTAGGAAATAATTACATAGATCATAACAAGTGTGACAAAGCAACAACACTAGGAGAAGCAATCTAGGGAGTAATACATGATTAAATGAATACAATCTTTTTATTATATTGTTATCACAATTAGCGTAGTTTATTATTTATTTTAATAGCTAAAACCAACCAAACCTCTCAAACATATGATTTTACTGCTTTCTTATAAATATAAAAAAAATACAAAAATAATATTCTCTCAACCCCTAAAATTCTGTTAGACCGTGTTAGATATTAGAAAAAGACTCGGTCACCCCGTGTATTTTACTGTTTATTATAGCTCATAGTTTAATAGTTAATCGTATGATTTTTGGTTTTGAACCAGGTACTAATACCCTGTATTTTGTAAGAACTATAAATACCTCTTCCAACTTTGGAAGAGGTAGCTAGTCATTTATTCATTTCCCATTTTACACATAAAGCTTTCTCTCTCTAGAAAAACCTCTCCATGTGTTTCTCTCTCTTGAAACTAGCCAAATCCAAGAATCATCTCCGGGCTATGAAATATGATATCCTACAATTGGTATCAGAGCTTTGTGGTGATTTCGTGAGCTTGTGTGTGTTCGGATCTTGATTTAATCGTGTTTTCTAGTTGCTTTTTGTGTTCTTGGTTCGAAAATCAAAACCCATATTTTTGTGTTTAGATGTGTTTATGTTTATGTTTTTAAGCAAGATCTAGGCATAAGGTAACTAGTTGTGCAAGAAAAATCAAGGTACAACGTCAAAAAGGGTGTGTTTTTGGTGATTTTGTTGGAAAAAGTCGTGTTTTGCTCGAAGTTACCTTTCTGCTTGAAGGAAGCGAAATATGCAGGTATGAATGAAGCGAAATATGTTTCAAGCGAAATATGTTTGCCTCTAAGCGAAATATGACAGGTTGATTCCAAGCGAAATATGTACTCAAGCGGAATATGACATTATCAGGCGAAATATGTCTGTTTGTCTTCAAGCGAAATATGACAGATTATCCTAAGCGAAACATGTCATAAACTCTAAGCGAAATATGTTGAGTTTTTCCAAGCGAAATATGTCACTAAAATCTTAATTTTTCTACGGTTTTCTTACTTTGTAAAATCCCGTGAAAGGTTTATTTCTCGGTTTCAGTTAAGATTAGTAAAATCCCGTAGAATAATCACTTTAATCACATCTAAAACATATCTTTAACACAAGTCTCCTTCATCACTGATCGATCAAGACTGATATCATTTCACAACAAGTTCAAGATGTCTAATATGTCGGAAGATATCGAGTATGCCGGTTCCGATACACGCCCACTAATGCTTGACAGAACAGATTTTGACTCTTGGCAACAACGCATTCGGCTGTATTGTCTGGGAAAAGATAATGGAGAAAACATCATGAAATCGATTACTGAAGGTCTATTTCAAATGGGAATTGTCATACAAACTGTTGCTAAAGAAACTGAGGGTGCACTTCAACTTGGTCCAGAACGTGCTAGAGTCTTTATAGACCTTATAGCTGAAGAAAAGGAAAGGTATAAAGATGACATTTGTGCTACGAATATCTTACTTCAATGTATACCAAAAGACATCTACACACTCATCAACCACTATACTGATGCTAAAGACATTTGGGACAATGTGAAGATTATTCTGGAAGGTTCTGAGTTAACAAAGGATGACAGGGAATCACAATTATACGATGAATTTGAACGCTTCCTTCAAATCAAAGGAGAGACCACTCACGATCAAAGCACATCGACAGTCGTCACCATTTCATTCGAGAGCAAGTGTAAAATAGAGTGGTTGAACTCTACTTCGTGGAAACGAACTATCAACTTACGGATATACTCACAAAAGCATTGCCAAGAGAACGGTTTAAATTTCTTCTACCACGACTTGGGATGAAGAGTATGACCCCAGAAACTCTCAGACGTCTTCAAGAAGGAGAGGATGAGTAAAGGATTATCTTCGTGTATCCTTTGTACATTTAAAAAACAATTGCCTTAGTAAATATTTGAAGTCATTTGGAATTACAAAATGGCTTGCAGTTACTTCAGGCTGCAACTCGCTTTTCATTCTGAGGAACGCATGTCGTCAAAAAGACAGTTGTTCCTGACAACGGGTAATTAATTTTTCTCGGGCATGGATTGCTTTATATCCATGCAAAAGATGAATAAGTGTACGTGTCAGTGCATTTATTTATGAAAACAGGAGAAATCTTGTTTAATTGGTGTTGTGGAAAAGAATCAAATGTCATTAGTTTTTAAAAGGTTTTTCTACCACTCAAACAATGTCTACAGCTCTTTAATTAGAACACGGGACATTATTTAAGGGGGAGAAAATATAAAAATTCTTTCAAAAAGTAATCTAGGATGAAAAAGAAAAGTTTTATCATTAACGGTTCTTCTTTTAAAGAGGAGTGTCTTAATTAATTTTAAGTCATTAGGAATTAAGTTATTATTGGTATTAACTTTTAGGGGCTTAATGACAAAATCTAGGACTTAAGATCTAGCTATACATTCATAGGGGCTCATTATGTCATTTTTAAAACTAAGATTAGCCTTAGAAATAAGTGTTAAATGAAATAGATCATGATATAAAACACAAGGACCATTCTTGCCATCTTTTAAAAGTTTGGCAAGATACATATTTTGGTCAAACTGGTCAACTCACGCACACTTCACATATTTCACCCTCACAAAACACACACGCCTACACATTTCGCTCGCATCTTCAATTCGAATTTTTCAAACTCGTTGAAAGATAAAAGGTACACTCCTACACGTTTAACATGCATTTCTTATCTCGTTGATAAAAGGAATTAGATTAAAACGCGTTTTTGAACTCGTAATCAATCAAAATCGAATTAGGGTTCGAAAAATTAAAGTTGCGTTTTTCTTGAAATTGAATGAGGGGTTTTGATCGCAAGGGTGCGATTAAGGGTTGTTTGAAACAGTTTTTCATTTCGTTAACTTATTAATGAAATATGATGATTTTTAGAAAACGAATGAATCAAAACATGCTCTTAATGGTTAATTAATTGAGGGGTTTTGATGACTAGGGTGCGATTAAGAAGTGGTTGAAACAGTTTTTGTTATCTCGATCATATAAGTGTTATAGGAAGATTCTTTATGATGAATGAAGCGAAATATGTTGGTGTTTGTAAATGGTTTTGTGCTAAGTGGTTAGAGATCTCATCAGATTCACTCTTATGCCTTTAAGAGTCTCCTAGTTGCCTTAGATCATAGATTGTGTGCTTTTCCCTTAGATTGATTGCATATGATGGTTTTTCGAGCATTTTTGTCACATAAATCTTTGTGGTTATGGATTCTGAGAGGCTTAGAAGTGTATTGAGATGCTTGCTTGAATGATTCATAGGGATTTAAGTTGTTAAAAATCTAAGTTATGAATTTTTGGGTGAGCAAGCGAAACATGTTCTGATGAATGAAGCGGAACATGTTAAACACAGGTTTAAGCGGAACATGTTTACATGTTTCAAGCGAAACATGTTTACATGTTTCAAGCGAAACATGTATGACATGTTTCAAGCGAAACATGTTATTCTTAAACCAAGCGAAACATGATCAAACAGGTTCAAGCGAAATATGTTAACCATTTTCTAAGCGAAACATGTAAAGCTTAAGCGAAATATGTACAGGTACCAATTCAAGCGAAATATGACAAAAATACAAAAAGAAACTCTGCCCAAATTTTCTAAAATTTGTGTAATCTTGTTCTTTATGTCATATATCTTTAAGTGTCATGTTTAAATGTGTGTTATTTGCCCTCTATGAGAATAGGAGTCTTAATCTCAATCTGAATCTGTCTTGTTAACTTCACAGTTAACTTTGACTCATTGTTCTTAGATGACTCATTCTGAGAGTGTTATATCACTGTCACGTCTGCATGAAACCTTATCATTGAATGTTTCTAAATCAATAAGCTCATTAAGGATATCCAATGATAATCAGTAGAATATATATGTTGTATATGAACTGTATTCATTGTTTCTTAAGCAGAATCATGAATCCTCAAGAGACAGAACAAGTCATTGCTCGTGATGAACTATGGGTTCATACTGCTGAAAGAATCAACATAAGCACAACAAATGTTACACTGGAAATCACAGTAAAGCAGAAAGAAGAAACCTTTCAAGTTGTTATTGATGTGATCAAGAATTCTACATGCTTCAAGGCATTTACAATTTCTGTTGATGTCCCTGAAATTCTTATGCAACAGTTCTGGTATACAATCACTAAGATCAAAGACTCTGAGTCTTATGAAGATACTTGATATTCTTTTAGCCGAGAAAAAGTGTGTGATTGATGCTGAAGTCTTTAGGAAGATACTTGATATTTGTCCAAGAAAAGAAAGTGAAGATTTTACTGAAGTCCAAAATGATGAAGACACCCTCACCTTTCTCATTGATCTTGGATACTCAGGTCCACTTCACAAGTATACAAATATGTTTGTGGACTACATGCATCAGCCTTGGAGGACTCTGACAGCTTGCATCAACAAGTGTCTATCTGGAAAGACAGCTAGCAATGACAAGTT
>BQNB010187291.1:0-12053 GCA_026074375.1 Tanacetum coccineum
ATTTAAATATGAGGTTTTTATTACAATATACCTCATGTTTTTCACAAAATCAGTCAACACAGCTATTCAAACACATATCCATAAGTGATTTCAAAAAGCAGAAGTATGCCCATTCTTTTCATTTGAACCGAATGTTAAATACAAAAATTGAATTGGAAAATTGATTTCTAAAGTTATAATTTCATATATAAAATAATCAATTCGATTAATTCGCGATCAATCGTCACATAACCGATTAATCGTTAGGCGGTACCCGTAAGCCCAGCTAGTGCCTAGCGATTTTTACAACCTTGATTTACACTCTTGAGTTCATTTGGTCTAATGATTTGAGGCTTTCATTCTAGGTGAAAGGTCGTGGGGTTGAAACCCATTTTTGACAAAATTTTATTCCCATTTTTTATTTAAAGAAAAACCTCAATTATACTCTAATTTTTTACTTATATAAAAATGGTTATGTTTTATGGTCCAACATAACAAACCTTTTACCCATGTGTTTTATGGCCTAAACACATAAACCAACTTATAGTTTGTTGTATAGTTATGATACATTGTGATGTCTAATGATGATTGATGTGTCGTTGTATAGGTGTTATTTATGATTATCAGGTTTTACATTTATATTTAGCCGACTAACCTAAAGACAACACTTTAACGGGCAGAGTACCAGGTCAAGATGTAGCTTCGCGGTATGTATGATGTCGAACACTAAGAGTGAGAGTTAACCTATTATTCTGTCAGTATTTTATTCTATCTAGATTAGTCTAATTATTGGTTAAACCTATGCTATACATATTTACTAGAGGTAAAAGGAGGGTTTTCAACCTGAGAGACTGGCACAGGTTTATGGTGACAAATATCAATATTAAGCACAATACACACTAAAGCAAATAAACACAAGACAAAAGAGCGAAACGAGCCAAATAATAGAAAACTGTATTAACCATGTTAAATCTGATTAAATGTTGGTTTGATTAATTAGTGCAATGGTTGCTTATCTCGAGGCGACATATCATTCTAAAGACTTAGGCGGTACTTCTTTCTAAGACCTAAACACGAACAATCCTGTCACGATTAACGCATCCACATAAAGCATCCTATAGTTTAATTATAATCTACCATAGGGAATTAAAGCAGTGGTGATCATGTTAATACCCTAGCCCATCGGGATTTTACCCACTTATTGCTTGATGTTGTTTTATACACCGGTAGTCCACCACCAAAATCAATACCAATTAATAAATGAACAATACTGGTTGAACAATTATATGCGGGTTCACCTACCATGTATAAATAATCATAATCAAAGAGTAATGAAAAGGTGTCATTTAGTGATCCTCATTCGCGTCCTCGGGTATATAAACAAAACATAAGAGCCATCCTGGCATTAGCGTTATATTTAGGTCTCCCCTCGACCCAGCGTGAATGATTAGGTTGCATACTATACAAGCCACTATTAAACAGTATAAGGCCGATAAAACATAATTAAACAACAACATAAATTAAGCAAAGCCGGATTAAAACAAACCAAACATTATAATCTTCATTAAAATGGCTAATACCCGAGGTTTTAGACTACAAGCATTGTATTATTACAAAAGTGATCAAATACAATTAAAAATCGAATTAATGATTAAGAAAGCCATTAACGAATTATAGGATGTTTTATGGAATTAGGAAGTAGTGCTTGACCTTGGCTGCTCTTTTTGGCTTGAGAAATTCGATTTAGTTTGTATTACTATAGACAGAGAATGTGATTATTGCACCACTAAAACTCATTTTTTTGTAGTCTTGTATTTATAGTGTCTGAAATACGCTTGGACTCCGCCGTATGGGGTTAAGTGGATTGGAACGTTTTTTTTTTTAATAAAAAACATTTTATTATAAAATTTTTTTTTAAAAAATTAAAAAATAAAAACTAAAATTTTTTTTTTTTTTTTAAAATTTTTTTATATACTTTTTTTTAATTTTAGATTATTAAGTTTTTAAATTAAATTTTTACAAAACGGCAGTATAGGGGATTTAATTTCCTTGGAGTCCGCGATTAAGAATCAAATCAATTAAGATAATTTATCTCAAACCTATTAAATGCGTTTCTTAACTGCATGAACAGTGTGCATTACGACGTGTATTGGTTGTAGTGGATACGCCAGATGGGGAATTGATCATTACGCGGTTTCTTGTTTTGAGCTGGCGCTGGTGATAAGTTTAAATAAAAAACCCCATATCTTATTGCTTGGTTACGAGATTATAGGTGCATCAAATTGTATTCTTCAAATGTTTCGTTTTAGACTCTAGAATTGCGCCCCTCTTTTTTGCTTCTTCTCACAAGTGATCTCCATAATTACGTGCAATAATAAACTTTAAGCAATATTTTAAGTACCATATATTGCAATAATTATATAAACAAGTGCGGTTAAAATACGTCGGGATATTAATGACAGTATAGATTTATGACGATTACTTTGATGATATCAGGATATAATTCACGAGTGTTGTGTTTTTAATAAAAATTGGTTTTTTAGTATTATAAATTTAAAAACTTGTAGAAAACGCTAGAAACACACATCAAGTTTTTGGCGTCATTGCCAAGGAATTGTTTAAGTTATTATAGTTTGTTGCTATTTCTGGTGCTATTTTGTTTAATAAATAAATAAACTCGACAAGCCACCTTTTTCTGGGCAAACGAAAACCAAAAAATTCTATTTTCTCCAGGAAGTAAGCCCGCACATTTGTGTGTGGCGAACCCGGTTTTCCTGAAAACCCAGAAAGTACGCCGCACTTTACCCAAGTACGCCGCACTTTCTGTAAATTTTCACAAACAAAATCTTATTTCAAAAACCAAAACCAAAACCCCTAATTGCTAGTCTTAGGTTCTATAATATGTTGAAATTGTATGTTTATGACTTATTATGCCTTGTGTATTTGTAAATTATTTGTTTATCATTAAAGTAAAAAAAAGACTAAACATTTACAGAAACAGCCGGCCGCACTTTTTCTAATGTTATGCCGTACCTATCCAAAAAAATTTTTATTTATTTATCCTTATTTGTTATATATAATTAAATTAATATATATATATATTATATATTTATATATATATTTTATTATTTATATATAATTTTATATATATTATATTTTATATATATATAAATCTATAAAAATTAAAAAAAATAAAAATACTATATATGAAAATAATTTTTTTTAATTTTAGATTTTGATTTTATTCTATAGCCTTTAATTATATGTATTACAAAATCGTCTTTTTGCAAAATGCTTAAAGTATGTATTAAACTCCCTATTCTTCAGAAAACATCTAGTAAGTCTAATTATATCATATTAAATAAAAATTTAATCAAAAGGTCTTGTAAATTTTAAAATTACTCCAAAAAGCATCCATTTCAGTCGAATCACACAAATCTTCAACGACATCCTAGTCGTTAATGACTTTGTCATTAATAAATATACTGAAGAGGATGTTGAACCAATCAAATAATTTCGACCCTGAATGATCAGGCCCATGGTGGGAAAGTGCTAAGACTGTAGCACCGACTCTTAATTCTGCCATTGTTCATCGATGTTGATGACAACTTTGTTATCAATAGTACTCACTTGGAAAATGATTAGGGAGAAATAAATTCCGAATTTATGGTTTCTGCGGGACACGATCCGCATGACCCATATCCGCGAATTTCTCGACAATTTTGCACATGTTCAAAATACGGTTGAAACTCAAAGCGAAACGTTAAAACTTTGATCGTATGTCCTTTTTATTGTCGGCAGATGCTAACAACTTGGTTTAACGAACTTATAACGAGTCTATAAATAATGGCGACACAAATGAGAAAGTCTTTATTAAACAGATTCTTTCCACTATAGTATTTAAGTTCTTTTTCTGAAATCCAAAATTTCTCTCAACTCCCTTATGTAAAAGTCTAACTGACACTTGGATACGACTCTAAGAACTGCTTCGAACTATGTCAATGAGGCCTGTTTTCTGACCAACAGGATAGGATTATTAATTTTAAATATTCTATCACGGTCTAGACGAACCCACTCAAGGAATCATGGACATAACTGCTGGGAGGAATCTGTCTCTCTATAAAAGCCTGAATCAAGCTTTTCAATTTCTCAAAGACAAAGTCCTTTTCAAACATGATTGTCCCATTAAATCTCAAAACGAACATCATGGAAAATATGTTGCTTTCGCCGATGGAAGTAATAGTAATAATGATAATTCTCGATTAATAGAAAAATTAGAAGCTTTAACAATAAAAATAGATTCTCAAATTATATGCTTATATGAAGAATTACAAGGTATGCGTGAGAAATATAATGAGCTTAGAAATGGAAACGCTTATAAAAACAACATGAACGATGACACTCCGATGTGTGAACGTCATGAAGCAAATTACATCCAATCTGAAGGTAATAAAAACCGAAATTCTCATGACTCGTATTCTCACCAATTCCATCATGATCCTAATGATCCCGAGAAATCGCTCACAGAATTAAACAATGAGGCGAAAAATGATCTCAAAGATTTCAAAAGATGTACCCGTAGCATGAGGACTGACTATGATAAATTTTATGACAGAGACGATCGTTAAAACACGGTGTTTTAACTAACAAAAGGAGTCTAAAACAGTACAAGATACCTCAATCCTAAAAAGATCTTGAAAAAATTAATGACTAAATTTTTGGATGGTCAAAGAGTTACAAATATGTTTTTCAAAAACAATGTTAATGATATGATTTTAAAAATGAAGGAAAACGAAAATAATTTCCAAACTACAATTAAAAATATGGAAAGAAAAATAGATGAGTGAGTTTCGATAGTCTCAAATGTCTCTTCAAAACAAACCCGTTAGGGACTAACCCTCCTCCTCCATCCTTAAGCTTAAATTACTGAGGCACATCGTGAATGCCGTATTCACCGGGAGTGGAAAGTCCGATGATTCTTTGAAAATTCAAAAAGATTCCACCACCTCCTATTATCGTTAACAATAAAATCGGAAAAGAAATAAATTATATTAAGAAATCAAAAGGAAGCTATCACATTGTGAAAACAAGCCGTAATATCATTCCATGAAGTACTACCCAAAAATCCCCAATACCCTCAACGTTCCTAAATGTGAATCATTCCTACTCTGAACCGTTATTGATCAAGGGTATCTGTAATCATAGTTCAACAAACAAGAATAGTTGGTTTGTAGTAATAGTAATTAATAATAAACTTATAAAAAACTTAAATCCAAAACTATATACATAATTTAATATTAACATATTAAAACAAAAAAAACCTTGCAGTTTTTAAGTATGTCGCGCATTCGGTCGGTGTGTCGTGTATCTCAATTTCTGCATCCAAAAAGAAATTTATCAAACTTTGTGGGTGTGTTCTCTGGAAACCCTCACGAGACTATAACTCGTTCATCGGGACACGAGTGGGTTTAAAGGTTTGTTGCCATACGCTAAATGCCCAATCGTGGTGCTCCATAATGTGTGACCTTTTATATTTCATGTTTTTCTTTTGTAGTTGGTGTTTATTATGCAGATTAATAAAAAAGTTAGGCTTGAGTTTGGTTGAGTAATTACACTTGGAGACTTATATAATTGGAGTATTATATTTCATGTGGTATAATATACATGCTTGCCGTTCCATTTCGCGCTATATCATTCATATATCAACCAAGAACTTAAGAACCGAGGGACTACCGTCTTTCCCTAATTTTCCCAATTTTTATATTTATTTTGTTATCACAATTGAGGGCAATGTTCAACTCTAGTGTGGAGGTGGTAGCAAATAGAAAAATTAATAATGTCCCTCCATGTTTGCCCATGTAATTGGCCTATTTTTAACTGATTATTTTCTAGAAAATTAAAAATTTATATATGCTTATTTCGCAAAATTAAAAAATGCATACGCCTTAGTAAGGAAATCCAACCGGTATTGACATATTAACTAGCACAAGAATCAACCGATCCTAAATTATGAGAAATGTCAGCCTTAAAGAATATTAAGGTATCCGTCTTTAGATACCTAAGCATAATTGATGCCTTTAGCTTGTTCGAGTTAAGGAGTGAGCAATCATATGTATCTATTCCATCGTTATGGATGTGTATATGTGGTTTTGTCACCTTTTCTAGAACATTGGTATTGGTATAAAGTTATATGAGTGGGCCGGTAATTTAATAGCTCCAGAACTTGTGCTTGATCATCATTTACTAGACCGCTGTGAGGTTAATTTATAGACAAAGTCGTATGATAAGAGGTGAAATAAATCCCTATGCAATCATGTATCTGCAGCACTCGCTTTTAATGTTGAGATATCCAAAGTATCCCAAGAGCAAGAAAAATATGCTCGATGAAGAAAAAGTTTTGTGCCAGCCTTAGTTATCGCAGTATCTGAAAAAAAATATGAGAAAAGAAAAAAAAATAAAGTTTGAAGTATAAGGAAAAGTTCTGGCACATGGAATCAAGTTATGTTGCTCACCTCTATCGATATCACGTTTTGCTTCTTTAAGATTTCTGTCTAGGTGCTCACGTCGCAACGGGCATGTTTATGTGTCTAGTACAAGCATATGGTAGCGACCTAGATTATGTCTGATGAATTTGAGTGTTACTTCACCAGTTCATAAAACCTTATCTGAGTGACCTCGTGTGAATTCAAAAAAAACAATTTTCTTATGTGGGTGCCTTGTTAAATGTAAATGCTGATAAGTTATAAATTGGTAAATATTGTTAATGCTATAAAATGATTTCTTTCTCCAGTCATTGATAAATGATACTTGTTTTCTCGCTTGATTTGCTTGTGGAGCCAAGCAATAAGCTAAGTGTGGATGGGATGTGATAAACGCCATCCAATATATTATACATATTTCTATGGCGTTATTTATGTATATATGACCATTTCTCATGAACTTTTGGTACTTAATTAGCTTGAAGTGCTTATAGGTTTACTGAAGACACTACAAGCTCTCAAGAATACTATATCACTTTGGGGAGGCGAATACAGAAAAGAAGATTTCTAGCTAAGTTATGAAGTCCGGCCGTACTCGGTATAACCATTGTGCGCCGCAGTTCCTTTGAAGCCAAAGACCGACCACACTTATATGTAAGTGTGCCGCATTTTCTCTAAAGTCTGAAGAATTAAAAGTCTAATAAATGCACTCTAGCATTAAAATTCTCAAAACCGCCACATTATTTATAAGTGCGCTGCACCCACTTTCCAGCAAACTTAAATATAATCCATTAAATGATCTATCGCCATTTACCACATCAAGTGACGCCGACACGTTCATTTGTCAATGTGCGCCACACCTTCTTGCCCCTGAAGAGCATTATAAAAAGTTTTGGCATTCTCCATTTCACATACTCACACACAATCTCCCACCCACTTCGTTTCTAGCACTTATAATAGGTGTTTTTGGTGATCTTGGCTTGACAAACCAAGGAACCAAACACCACTTCAAACCACCATCACCACCATCGCCTACCACCACTATCCATTATCAATTTCCAGATTATAATCCATCCAAGCGGAAAGTAGTAGTGAAGTGTAATTACGAATCTAATATGTGTTTGTAGATAGACATTTGTTCTAGTTTCGGGTGGGTTTTACTTTGAATATAATATAGTTTTCGTTGGGAAAACTTGTGAAATCATCAACATTTGCTCTTGAAGTTGGTATAAATCTTGTTTATCCTTTGAATATGATCTTTACTGAATTCATGATGAATGTTATGTGTTTTGTTACTTATTTGATCATGGAGTAGTCATCTTGTGTTTGTTTGGGCAATATGTGATCTTGGGTATGGAGCGTTTGGATATGTGTTTATTGAATTGGTAAAACATATTTTATACAAGAATATAGGCCGAAAGGGTTCTTTTATATATGTGTTTAATCATTCCACTTAATATATTGGTTATAATAACTTATAAAGGCCGAAAGGATTTGTTGTTATTAATCGATATAATCACTAGTTATATTTAAAGGCCGAAAGGATTTATAACTTATGATAACTCTATTTTCTAAAACTTATAAACACTATTCCAAACACATCATTATATAAGTGACCATTTCCTAAACAAACATACCTTAATCATTTGATTGAATCATCTTTTAATTGCTTTCGTTATAATATCCGATATACGCAAAATTTGGTTAATTTGATCCGTGACAATCTTATTAACCTCGGCACCTTAATTACAAACTGTGAAAACATCAATTCCTGTGGAACGACCTAGACTTACCTAAAGCTATACTATACATGAATGAGTATACTTCCCGAGTGTTATGTTTTTAGTAAAAATTGGTATTTCTAGTTATTATAAATTTTAAAGCTTGGAAAACACACATCAAGTTTTTGGCGCCGTTGCCGGGGAATTGTTTAAGTTGTTATAGTTTGTTGCTTATTTCTGGTGCTATTTTGTTCTCAAAAATTTTTAAACCCGCAGTACCGTTTTCTGGCAAACGGAAACAAAAAATCATTTTTCTCCAGGAAGTACGCCGCACATCTTATTTGTACGCCGGTTTTCCTGTAAACCCAGAAAGTACGCCGCACTTTAACCAAGTGCGCCGCACTTTCTGCAGATTTTTCACAAACAGAATTTTGTTTCAAAAAAACCAAAACCAAAACCCCCAATCTGCTAGTCTTAAGTTCTATAATCATTTGGAATTGTATTTTATCTGATTATATGTCTTGTGTATTTGTAATTATCTAGTTTATCATAATATTCCGAAAAAAACACAAAATTCCAGAAAAGCCGGCGCACTTTTCCTAAAGTACGTCGTACCTATCCAAAAAAAAATATTTTTATTTATTTATCCTTATTTGCTATATATAATTAAATTAAAATATATCTATATATAAATCTATAAAAATAAAAAAAATATATGAAAATAATTTATTTTATTTTGAATATTATCCTATTAGCCTTAATTACATATGTAAAAATGTTTTTTTGCAAAATACTTAAAGTATGTATAAATCTCCTATCTTTCGGAAAACAACATGTGAATCTAATATACAAATTAAATAAAAATTTAATAAAAAGATCTTGTAAACGTATCCGAAAAGAATTCATCGAGATCGAATCATTCAAATCTTCAACCCAACATTCTTCAGTTAATGAATATATCATCATAAATATACCCGAAGAGGATGTCAAACCCAAACAAATAATTCTCGATCCTGATGATCAGCCTATGTGGGAAAGTGCTAAGACTGTAGCACCGACTCCTAGTTCTGCCATTGTTCAAATCGATGTTGATGACAACTTTGTTATTAACAGTACCCACTTGAAAATGATTTGCTAAAATAAATTTGATGGTTATCTGCGGGCCGATCCGCATGACCATATCCGTGAATTCCTCGCAATCTGCGACATGTTTAAATAAGTCCTATCCATGCATGTGCTAAACATCTTTCAATTATCGACGCACATGTGTAGGGGGAGCATAAGTGTTAATATGATCAAAATGTCAAGGTACCAAAAGTTTGTGTTATACACACGTATCTTGATAAATGACAAAGAATCTTTTGTTTCATGTTCGTGAAAGTGATCTTATGGAATGCTGAGGAAAGAGATGTTGTACCACCAGGGTATTCGTATGAATGCTCATGCCTGGTCTTCGGACTGCGCCCACTAGTGAAGTGGATTTCCATAAATGTACTTGTACAAGTTTGGATTTCCCAAGGCACTTCATATCTTTCGGGATATATTTCAAAACATCATCAGAAGCATTCTGATTTAAACTTTCGTTTGTGCCCCAAACAAATTTTATAAGCACATCGAATGTTTTTCAAATCATTTTTGCCACAGGCCTTCTACGGTACTTAATTGTATTAAGAAGTAAAACGCTGAAAAAGGAATTATACGGTATAGTCAGCAGATAGTAACTGTACTGACTCACTCTTTACCATTCTATTAGTAGAAATACTTATAGTGTGTTAGTCTTCGGACATCTGGTCTAGAGAACGGCGAACATTAGGGAATCTGATACTTAGGTATTAGAGGAACTAGCTTGTCACGTGCCGGAAAACCTGTCAAGAAGGTTCTTTTAATGAATCTATCTGATCACAGGTGCAGTATTCATACTGTAATCATTGATCCTCACGGAATCAGAGGTTAATGTAACCGACCAGATTGAGTATCGTCTATACTCGGTCCCTTCAAAATATAAAACCTTTGTGTGTTCACAAAATGTTTTTCTAGAACACATTAAGTGGATTTTACATAACAAAATGTTTTTGTTGGTGACTAAATTGTTCTATCATAGCGAATGACGACTCAAAGTATCCGATGCAAGACATGCTCATATCCTTACTCACATATCTGAAGAAATCAAGAAAGTTTACATACAAAGCTTCCGCACAATCTCTGAAAATCAATGTCTTCTTCAAATGCTAAACGTTATGGAGATTAGAAGAAGATACATCATCAAAGCTTTCCAGATTCCAACAGATATGAGCATGTGAGACTAAAGATCAGCGTATGGCAAAGTCAAAGTGAAAGAAGATCACAAAGTAATTCAGAGAAGTAAAGCTTAAACAAGTCAAAGATCAAGATCAAGTCATCACATCAAGTTCTGAAGATCATGATCAAGGTGTTAAAGATTGAATTACCAAAGCACAACAAGTGAAGTACCCTATCAACAACGAGCTAAAGAGACAAGCACGAGTGAGCTTCAAACAACTTCTCATGACCTCATCTAGGGGGAGATTGTTAGGATCACATAAATGGACCCGAACAAAGAAGCTTCGGTCACTCGAAGATACAAGACAAAAGTCTAGCTCGTTAGTTGGTTAATTAATTAATGTTTATTACTGTAATTGGGCTGTCAAAGAAAAAGCCTGAAAAGCCCAACAAAAGCCTTGAATGGGCAAATCCTTGTTAGTATAAATACACCTAGTTTAGTCAAAATTAGGTTAGACATTAGAGACATTTTTAGAGATAATTTAGCTAGTCATTATTGTGAGGGTTTCTAGCCACCACAAGGTTTTCTTTCAATCATCAATAAAGTTTTATTTTCCTGCATCTTGATTCTTCACATCATTGTTAAGGTTTGTATGAATGATCATGGAACCTACAATTGGTATCAAGAGCCTTCAAGATTGATGATTTGATTTGGTTTGTGTTTCTATTTTTTATTCGAAAATAAAAAATAAAGAGGGATCTGAATTTGTTTGTGTGTTTGCTTTCATTCTTGATTCATAGATGGTTTATGTTTAGATCTAATATCATAATAACCATCTCGTTAGCAATCAAGGATTCGGCTTAATTTTAGCCTAAGTGGTACGTGTTTTAATCTTGTGTGTTTGAA
The DNA here is from genome assembly GCA_026074375.1 of Tanacetum coccineum. Classification (NCBI taxonomy): domain Eukaryota; kingdom Viridiplantae; phylum Streptophyta; class Magnoliopsida; order Asterales; family Asteraceae; genus Tanacetum; species Tanacetum coccineum. The sequence continues at coordinate 11,325 of BQNB010187291.1, forward strand.
AAAATTAAATCGAACGAGCCTTAATACATCTATCTGATTTCGACTTAATTTTTTTGATCTCATCGAAAGTTTTTTTTAAGAAAAATTTCGGCTTATTTTTACAAAAATAAATTTTGGCTTATTTTATTTAAAAAAAGAGTTTAGGCATATTTTTAAACAAAAGAAAAGAAAAGTAAGAGATCTATATTTTTGGGAAGAAAATATTTGTTTTCTAAAATTAAGGGATTTGATTTTATCCTAGTGGAGGTTAATTTTGGGAAGTAAATAATTAGTTCCTAAAGTCAAGGGATATAATCTTTTAAATTTGGAAATTATATTCTTGTTCTTTTCTTTCCTCCTACACAAGATCAATTCATTATTGTTTTACGGTTTCTTCTTGATTTTGTAAAATCCCGTGAAAGAAACGATTCTTTTCTCGGTTTTAATCAAAGATTTGTAAAATCCCGTAAACAGTAATTCATTTCAAACCCAAACACAAATCAAACATCACAACAATCACTTAAGATCCGTTCATTCATACTTAAATTAAAATGTCAACTGATAAAGAATCAAGTGCAGCGGGACGGACAATCATCCTCCTATGTTGGTTGAGAGTGACTACGATTCTTGGAAAATTCGTATTCATAGGTACATTCGAGGAAAACCTTGATGTAGAAAAAACAAATTTAATATACTTATAGTATTAATCCCGTAAGAATTCTTTCCAAAATACTTCTCAAACAAGAGAAA
>BQNB010187295.1:0-12053 GCA_026074375.1 Tanacetum coccineum
ATCTTCGAGTAGACACTTGATCCTTGCAACTGATCAAATAAGTCGTCAATTCTTGGAAGTGGATATCGATTCTTCACGGTCAGCTTGTTCAGCTCGCGGTAATCGATACACATCCAAAAAGATCCATCTTTCTTTTTGACAAACAAGATCAGGGCTCCCCAGAGTGAGGAGCTCGGTCTTATAAATCATTTGTCAGAAAGTTCTTGCAGTTGAGTAGACATTTCATGCAGTTCTAACGGTGCTAATCTATACGGGGCGCGTGCTGCAGGTGCAGCACTAGGGACCAAGTCAATCTAAAATTCAACTTGTCGCGTTGGCAGTAATCCAGGAAAGTCTTCGGGAAAGACTTCCGGAAAGTCTCGTACAGTCGGCACGTCTTCAAGTCACTTCTCCTCTGATTTGTCTTCGGTTTCCTTCTTCGTCACTTGTGCCAAAAAAATTGGGCAACCTTTCTTAATATATTACTGAGTCTTAATACACGATATAATGATCAACTTTGACTTCTTTCCTTTGTCGCTTCTATCGCCTTGGACTATCAAAACTTCATCTCCATAGGGAATCCGCACAATCTTCTCGTCACAAACGATCACCGCATGATGATTCGCTAACCAATACATGCCGATGATGACGTCGAAACTACCAAGTTCTACTGTCATTAGGTTAATATTGAATGGGTGGCCTAATAATCCTAACGTACAACCTCTAAGCATGGTATTAGTTTCAGAGATTCATTCCTTGGGCAGTACACTTCAACCATTAACTTAATGGGCTCTCTCCATGACATGGAAATGCAGCATCAGTTCCAATGGTTCTCTTATGTGAGTTCCACCAACTTAGTGCACTGTTCAACAAGGTGCAAGTAGCATACTTAACTTGGTATTTCTCTAGGCAGTTGCTGATATGGAACATTGTTTCCATCTTCTCAAACCACCTTGTTAACCCGACAACTCCTTTCGTACCCTTGAAGTTGAGTGGTTGACATTTGATGAAGTCCTGGTAAGTACATTCTCGAACAACTGGCCTATCACCTCTACCATTCTCATTTGGATTTCCATTTCTACCATTTCTATTTCCACCATTTCCATTTCCACCATTTCCATTTTCGCCATTTCTATTTCCACCATTTCTATTTCTACCATTTCCATTTCCACCATTTCCATTATCGCCGTCACTGCCATTTTGGCTTTGACTTTCAGCCTCAAGAGCGTTAGCAGCACGGGTTTCCTCATAAGCAGCCAATGCTTCTTCCATACGTCGGTTAACGAGTTCTTCGATTGCTTCAGGGGTCATACCGGAGCAAGTGATAGTCATTATTTTACATTACAAGACATAACACATGGTGAAATTCGATACGAGATATGGCTACTATAATTGGTAAATAAGATATAAAAAGAATATAATATGACATAATTTGACAGAACGAATGAATAAAGATAAACATGCGAGAGAATCAAAATAAGCTTTTCATATCATATATAAAAGCAATATTCGGTTACAATCGGCCCATAATGGGTACTTGATTTACATTAGTCTCACTGCTAACATCTAGACCTAACCATCAGTCTAATATCCTACATAACCATGATACTAACAAACTAAGGGCGGAATCCCAAACGACTCCAACCTCCTAAGTCTCCTTCGAGTATCATTACGATCCCTACGAACCTGACGAAACTCCTCCTGAGAAAGTGCCATGTGATGACGAAGACTGTCAACCCGATCTCTCTCGTTACATAACAAAGCTCGAACCTTTTGGTTTTCCCGTACTAAACTCCTAACCCTATCAGTCAAACCATCTCTCTCTCCGCCAGCTATCAACTGACCAACCTCCAACTGCCTCTGACCAGTCTCAATGTCCGCAATCCTACTAACTGGAATCTCCTATGCATGATCATGGAATCTCTGAATCAGATCTCCCAACGGTTCATAGGTAATCTCAACAGCTCCATCAGCTGTGACATGCTTAGGAATATCCTCAACAACGATCGGTCCGACCCTCGGGTCAACCTTAATCTCTACCGTGCCCCCCGCACTGGCCTCTACCTCAATATCCTCCTCATCCTCTCTAATATCACTATCAACAACCTCAACTCCCATACCTATACCATCCTTAGTATGAGCTCCAACTCCAACACTAGTACCCAAATCTGCAACAACCTCTACATCAGCAGTACCAACCTCCATATGCTCCTCTCCGCTATCCTCGGGTGAGTGTGAATCTCGGAACCTCTTGTGATGCGGTAAAGATCAGCAGGAGTAGGGGCTATCGACCTCGAAATAGGAGTATATGATGGTACCAAAGTATTAGGGGACCTGCATCTCTTACGAGATGGTCTAGCAGAAGGTGAAGATGAATCCAATGACCTCTCAGAAGAAGAACCTAGGGATGACTCTGATGTCGTCGGTAGGTAAGGTGTAGACAATGGTGCAGACCTCCAACGTCTAAATTCCTCACTATGTCGTGGAGTCAAAACCGGAGGATAAACCAACCTAGGTGATGCAACCCTAGTCGATGGTCCTGAATGAGTCTGACCATGTGAATCACATCCTGAAGAATGAACTAATGATGAATCTAATAATGAATCTGAAGATGAACCAGAAGAAGTATTCGATGAAGAATCCGAAGATGAATCAGAAGAAAATGAGCCTGAAGTAGAATCTGGTGAAGAATGACGATCCGATGAATGATGAGATACACATCTCCATGCAAGTCTACAGGCGCGAATGGGTCCAACTCTCTTCCTTGCAGTCAACAACTTACGCGGCCCATTCAGATGGGTGTGGTAAGGTCGACCGAAGGGAATAGCCTCACTGAGTCGGATAAGAATCGCTGGCCGTCGACGAATCCCGAGTGGGGCAACAATAAGAGCAATGGGAAACTCAAATGATGGTGCAAGAGTATCATGAGATGACAATCCCGATGGTGAGGACGGCCTAGATGCGACCATGTCCCTCCACCTCGAAACCTCAACATCATGAACGACAAAAGACTCATGCCTCTCGGGTCTCTACTCAACGGGTTCAGACTCAGCGTCCGCCTCCGAGTCATCAGAACATAAGAAGGGTGAAACCAATGGTAACTCTGGTACAAGTGGCAAAGAATCCTCTAAAGGATCAGAATCAGAAGAAGACGGATAATCCACCAAATCAAGCACTCCGGTAGGTGATATGACAGAAACTGCTCCCACCTTCGATGCCACTAAGGGATCAGCAGGAATAATAGGAACCTCAAGGATAACCGAGATAATAGCAGGAATAGCCCCAAAGAGAATCACTCGTGAGGCATGAGAACCCACACTCTCCTCAGAAGAATCCGACAAAATAGAAATAACATGTTGCCATGACCTGCACACGCAAAAGTTTATATAAATCCCCTTTATATGAAACCATGCAAAGTGCAAGCAATGCCAAGAAATAAGTATGATGCGAAATATGATATGGAAAAATGATAAATAAGGTAATTAGGTGGAATAAATATATAATCCATACTTATAATATATATTAGATGCGATTATAATAAGATATATAATGCAAACAGGTAAAGCACAGGAAGATCACATACTGTTATAGACCAGAACAAGATATACTACCTGGCTTCTCTAATAACCTAGGCCGATATACCAATCTGTCACAACCCCAAAACTCGGGCCTGGAACAAAAAACAACGAGTCTGGGGGCGTGACGTCATAATATACATCACAACAAGATACAAAGAACGACCTCTAAGGATACGTTACAAATCCAAGCATCGTTGCATTTAATTAAATAGTTAAGTTTGACATAAGTTTAAAGATAATATTGCTAAGCGAATAAAAGATTTTTTAGAAAATTAGACAAACGTGTAAAACAGTAGATAATATTCTTGAAAATCGGTCCAATGCATGGCAACACCATATAGCAAGCAAAGACATCCACAGCTAAGCACCTCAGAAAAACATGTTAAAACGGTCAACATAAAGTTGAGTGAATTCATAGGTTTAAGTTTAGTATTAAAATAAATGAAGCATATTATATGCCAAATAAGAATTTATTTTCCTAGGAGGTATCCGACCAAGATCACCTAATGAAATCCGACATGTTATATATCCATTTATTGGGAGCCCCGTGGGTAGTGAGCGCTACTCACCCGGATAGGGATAATTAGTCCCAAATAGATCTATTTATAACACTCGCGCTCGCTTAACCAGCCAGTTGGTCAAGAAATTAACGGTTCATGATAATTCGGGCATTAATGGTCTATTCGCAACTTAGGCAAACACGTATCATGAAAAGCAACGAAAGTAACTTTGTCCATAGTTGTAAAAGCAAGCAATGTTCTCACCCTAGAAAGAAAAAAAGGTATTTTAAAAATAAACAAAATAGTAAAGTAAAAGTAGTAAAACATGGGGCTATGAACTCACCTTAGCAAGATGAGCGAATGGTAAATCACGTATATGAAATATGATATAGAAATCTAGCCGTGACCTAGAAAAATAACGCGTCTTAGGAAAGCGGGAAGTATACGAAACTTGAACGAATCATTTATAAAGAGAAAGACATCCATGGGTGTTTGTGCTTTTGTTTAATTAATAAAATGTGACTAAATAAAATTATAGAGTTTTTCGTTAAGTTTTGCCGTTTAACCAAAAGTTCCCATTTTTAGTAAGTTTCTATTTTAGGAAAGTTTTTAGTTTCGGGGTGTTAATACCGTCCCCTATGTCGGCTTAATCCATATTTCCATAAACGCACTAGAAACCGCATAAACGGAACAACTTCTATGTCTAACCTTGCTAAAATTTACCAATCTTTTCCTATTTCAGGAAACCTTACGCTTTTCTTAAAATATTTAAAGACATTTCAAATATTCCAAACAATATAGCTATGTTACATATGATTCGCTAATTTTTAAAAGCTCAAATATGTCGAAAGTGTCCAAAACCTGTTTTACTACTATTCACATCAGCACACGATCACATATTTTTGCCGAAAAATGTATTCATGTTTCATTTCGCATATATCTGTCGTTTTTAAATCCGATTTAGTGTGTGATATATAAAACTCTATCTACTTCGCAACAAGCTTACCATAAAACTATAAACTTATCCGCCTAAATGCAAACATTTTTAGGTCGACCAAAACCCCAAAACAATTTCGGATCAGCAACATCATTTTTCGTAAATGCTTCCAAAATTTCCACCAAACTTCACAATAGTGCCTAATTTCTAACCTAAATCGCATTCACCAAGTAATCCCAAACAAAACCATACTAAAACTAACCTAATCCTTCATTTCTTTGTTTCAACTCACATCTCAACCACCTTAAACCAAAAAAATAAAGAACATAAACATAGTACTATCCACTTTTATAAATGATTGTCAAGATGTATTTCATTCTTTTGAAAAATCACACAAACACCATAATATTCATAATCATGGTAAGACATAAACATAATGTAAATGAAAAGAAAGGTATAAAAGAAGATCAAGAAATGCTTACAAGAATGAAGAACAAGAAGCAATAACACAAGATCTATACCCAAAATCACTAGATCTTGAAAACCCGCTAATAAAATTAGAAACCCTAACTTTTAGATCTTGAGAAAACCCTTAAATCAAAGAACCAATACTTCAAACCACCTTAGAAAACCTTATAAATGAACCTAGTATGCTTGGATTATGCAAGAAATCAAATATAATCAAACCCTATAAGGGGTGTTTGTTAGCCGTGAGCCAAAAGGGGGAAAAAGATAGATGAGAAATTTTGATAAGGGTTGGAAAATGAGAAATGACATAGTGTGTGTTATAATGGGGTATTTATAGGTCAAGGGAAGGTTTAGGGTTTCATGGTTGTAGTATCAAGTGACTAACACACACAAGAGTGTATGTGTGCTCTTGCTCGGCCGAAAACAACCACAAGGGACCATATGGTTCAATTTTTGGGACCATGGTTCTTCATTTAGTCTAAGTTTAAATTTTTGGTGGGTCAAAGTGGAAGAGATCACATGCACTAGTCTTGCATGGCTTCTTGTGCATGGTGGTGACTCCATGAGAAGTCACTATCCATCTCTTACATGCACACATGCATAATAAAACAATAAAGATGCATTTGATTTAATTTCAAGACTTAAGGTTGCATTTGGTTTGGTTTAGGCGTCCGAATTAATAAGTGGGAGAGGTGTGAATGAAAATTTTGACTTATCAACACGAGATGAATGATAACTAAAGTTTACACGAAAAGATTCCGGGGTTCTGTTAGGTCAAAAACGCGAAAAACGCAAATTAAACGTTAAAACGTAAAAATAAGAATCGGAAGGGATCGTAAACTACGAAACACTTAGAAAAGATAAAATAACTCATATAATATCTAAAGTAATCAAAATCCGAAGTCGGAACGGCGATTCGAAGATCGTTTTATCGATTTGCGCGTGTTTAAAACTGCCGGTAAATCGCCAGATTCAAACGTAACGTATAAAAGTCAAAAATAATGATCGGAAAAGTTTAAAATATTGACCTGAAATTTACGGAGTGTGACATCAGCGTTTTTATATCAATCCCTTTTATTTAACGATCTCAGAACTGGACGAGCACCAGAGATTCCTTTTGTGGCTAACAACATAACTTACCCATGAGGAAACTATCTTGTTGACGGGATATATACGGAATTGGCGACACTCGTTAAGACGATTCCAGAACCAACTGATGATGACAACAAGCGAATTTTATATAAGCAAAAGCAGGAACTGGTAAGGAAAGATGTGAAACGAGTGTTTGGTGTTCTGAAGAAGAAATGAGCCATAGTAGCAAATCCCGCACGAGCACTGAGAAAAGAAAGAATAATGAATATGATGTACACATGCATCATGTTACATAATATGATTCGAAAATTCAAAGGAGTCGATATCTCCTAAATGGTTCCCTGAGGAAGCACATCAACCGGACGACCTCTTACGATTCGATGAACAAATATGAAACGTTATGAGGCACATCAAATCGACACAAGCGATCAAAACCTTTTAGCCGATTTGGTCAAACACTTGTCTCGTAACGTTTAATTTTAGCTTTAATTGTAATATTTTTAATATTCGAAGTCTATGTAATATTTTTAATTTATAAATAAAAGTTTTCAATTTCATACATTTTACATTTTTAATTTCGTACGTTTACGTTTTAGTTTGTAATTAAAGTATTTAAATAAAAAAATAAGTATGAACGATGAGTTGCAAAGTAAACACTACGGTTAAACAGTGAGTTTAGCAAGTTAAATGAGAGGAGGAAAAAAATTTAAGGTGTCACTAAGTAAATGGTGAATTTATTGCTGCCACTTCATTCAGCCCAAGGTTGTTACACGTATCATAATCCTATCATTAGAAAGATAGATATGCACAACAAGAGTATTTATCTTTAGTATCATGTACTTTGCTACTTTTAGCAAGTCGAGATATATCATATATATACTTATTTCTTTCAAATAAGCAATAAGCAAATTTAAGAATTTTCCTAAAAGACCCTTGAAATGCTTTATGGATATGATGACCATATCATATCTAAGTAATTATTTGAGTAGGCCCTTGTAGTGGTATATGTCATTTGTCATGGGGCTAGTACAAGTGCAATCTATTGTGGAAACCATAATCACACAAACGATTATAATTTTTTATATTCAGATGTTAAAACAAGTCGATAACTAATTTATAATCCCCTGCAAATTAAAACAGAGGGTTAGACGAGTCTTAGATTTTTAACTTCAATTATACTCTGAAAAGATTAGTTTTGATAATATTATTTATCCTATCACAATAAGATGATAGTTATATAATTTATACCGTCATTCAAATAAACCGTCGGTCTAGCATTTTACTAGCTTTTAATAACAACCGCCGTTCAACAAAAAAGTTATATGATCTATAATTGTGCTTATATGCAGGTTGAGAAATGATTAGCATCACTAAATGTATATCTAAAAATGCATGTTCTTAGTTGATTAGTTTATGAGACAATATTTCTCATGTTTAACACCAATAAATAATTTACATTTAGTTTTAGGCATAAATTATTAACTTTATTAAAACCCTGTACCGGGTCAACCCAAATGCATTTAATGAGTGTTGGGTCAACCCGCCGGAAACTACCATTCTGCCGGCGGAAAGCACTATTCCTGCCTGAATCCCGGCTCCGATTGAAACCCGGCTGAAAAATAATTAAAGAAGACAACTCACCCCACTCATTCTCTCTCACTCCACTCATTCTCTCTCACTTTGTTTAATAAGATAACTCTCTCTGTCACATCTCTCTAAAAACACAACAACATCTCTCTAAAAAACCCACAAATCTTTTTGATTGCATGTGAGTGATTATCTTTGAATCTAGATTGTTGTTTCATTTAGATTGTTGTTATGAATTTTATTTTGTTTTAATTCATTAATCTATTAACTGTGTTTTCCCTATTTTTGCAGGTGTCGAGGGTTTTAGAAAAGGGCTAAGCAACTAGAGGGATTCATAGTTAGCAAAAAATGAGTCAAGAATCTTTAGTCAGGTGATAAAACCTCCTTTTTTAATTACTGCTTAATTTGTGTTTGATTATACTAATCGTTGTTTAATTTGTTTGGTCATGTTATTCTTTATTGGTGTTTGTGAATATGGTTTTGATTGGAGATTATTTTTTAGTTTTTTTTAATCTTGAATATGATTATCTGTGTAGGCTTATTTGGTTTTAGGCTTATATGTCCATTATGTCATAATGGACTTATGAAACATAAGCTCATAAAAGTTTCAAAATAAGCCAAAAAAATGAGCTTATGAAACATAAACCCAAAACCAAGTGAGCCGTAAGCCGGCTATATAAGCCGAAACAAACACCAAGTTATTTTGGATTTATCCAAAGTAATTTAACCTTAGAAAACCTAAGGAATCGATCTAGGATTGGGATCAACAAGTTTTCGTTTATTCAAGATAACTATTATTCTTTATATTCCGATGTGCTTATTAATGTTATTTGTAAAACATATCCTAGTTGGGCTTAAACGATCTTCACCATAACCCATTTTAATGCTTTTGTTTTTTATTGCAAATTTCGGTTTTTAGATTATGGGGTGTTTGTTTAATCTTATTTGTGCTTTTTGACTTATGGTTTATAAGCTCACTTTTTTGTGGCTTATTTTGACACTTTTTGGCTTATATAAGCTTATTAGGTCAAAATGAGTTTATATAAGCCTAAAATTTTCAAAATAAACCACGTTAAGTGAGCTTATGAAACGTAAGCCGAAAACCATGTACACCATAAGCTCGCTATATAGTTTCTCTTTTCTATTTGACATCTTAAATTGTCATTGTTGTATAACGTCTGTATTTTTTGCTGTTAGAAAGCAGAATTAGATATATGATTCGTGGTCAAAATATTAGACATGGCATGCCACTTTAGAAAGATTCGGACTAAAATAACTGATGTGTATATTTTTCATTTTTATAGCCTCGTCACTTATAACTTTAATGGTTTAAGCCAAACTGATAGTATTACATGTTGTTTTCTATTTTCATATGTTGTTGACACTATGTATTATGTTAAGGCATATCGACCGTGTTTCTGTGAACACATGGATAATTAAGTGCCTCATCGGAATTACCTTTTACTTTGTGTCATGTAACAAAAAGCAAATTGCAAACTGCTTAACATTTTTTTTAAATATGTGTTGTTATATAGGCTTTCATTTTATGTTTATTTGATTTAATTCTGTAATTATCTGAAGTGAATATTAACATATGTATCCTCTGGCAAAATAGGAACAAGCCAATCATTTAAAATCCAATCCACAGCTGAAAGCAGAAAAGAACTCATAGTAACGCCATCTGAATAACAACTCACAAAGATAGAAAGCGGGCGCAATCGCCAAAGAGGCCGCTCTTCCCGACCCAACCACCATAGCCCCAAGAAAAAGAAGCCCGACTAATGAAAGCGTAACCTAAAGAACAAATAGGCAGTCTCTTTTGTAACGCACCAGTAGTTGCATCCTACTCTTTTGAACAACTTACAAGTAGGCGTCGTATGTTCACAGCAGTTACCATGTTCCCCTGTACGGTATCACTACTGGCCACAACCTCTTTTGTAAAGCGCCACTAGCTGCATTGTAGTTAACTAGCAAGAACAAATAATCAGCCTCTTTTGTGATATACAATTATACAAAGGAAAGGAGTAGTGTTGTGGTGATTAGGCTTAGTTTTCATACTGCATCGGTAGATATTCGTGAGAAGCTTTCTATACCCGAGCTGCAGTTGCTACAAGCAATTAGTGACGGAATGGATGTCTAAGGTACTAAACAGATTTTATTTTAATGTATAATAACTGTTTATATATTTTAGATGCCTGTTATTTGTAGAAGGTAGGTTTTTGTCGTTAAAAAGATGGATGGGGCTCAAAGGAATCAGACAACACCCAAAATGGCTCGAGATCGGGAGCCGCTACTTTGGATCAAAAGGTGGTCACCAGCTACCTTTAGTCCGTACTTTAAATATCTCAAGAACCGGTCAAAAGTATAGTGATCTTTCTTTCTTTTTATGAAAATTCAATTTATTTGTCCGCTTCCTTAGATAATAACTATCATAAACCTAAACACATAGAAGCCTTTATGATTGTGATACAACACACGCTAGAAATGAATCTCTTCACGAGTGAAAAAGACAGTTTATCAGCAACACAAACGAACTGATTAACAAGTAACAGAGATGGGTCAAGATATCATAAGGGATTCAAGCTAGCTTGAATAGCTCAAAATTTGTGTTGATAAACATTGTGTTTAACTATTTACCAAATATGTCGAGACGTGAATAATATAGTTGGTATGTCAAAAGTTATCTTAAACTTCGGCTCCTGGATATCATCATACTGTATGTAACATACATATCTACAACTCGATATTATTTCAATAACCAAGCTCATTTTTATTAGAGTTCATTATGCCCTTGACGTGAAAACTATATTTGGTATGTCAAAAGTTATCTTAAACTTCAGCTCCTGGATATCAGCATACTGTATGTAATATACATATCTACAACTCGATATTCTTTCTATAACCAAGCTCATTTTTATTAGAGTTCATTATGCCCTTGGGCACCAACTCAACCAAAATCATCTTGATCCCAAAAGTAGAATCAACGACACCCAAGAGTGAAGTAATTATTTTTTGCAACATGACCAAAAAAAGTTTACAAACATAGTTCCATTATTTATTCGAACAAAGCATCATAACAAAACGACTTCTTTCTTTTTTCTAATAAGCAATCCCAAACAGCCCTTATTTAATTGTAAGACCTGTTTAAAATTGCTTATTGAAATTCCTTACAAGGACGGTTTGGGATTTGTTACTGAAACCAAGCGTGACACGTATGTACAAAGGAACCAGATCATTCTTACTTGAAAGCTGAAGTGTTAATAATCAGGCTATCATAAAAAAGTTACTCTAACAATTTTTTTTTTTGTTCTTGGTTTCATTCCAGTGATATTTGAATGACGATAAAAAGGTGACAGTTTATGCAGGTTGATAGAAAGATACACTATTATGCTGACATGTGATGTCCGGAAATCAGTATTTGGGATCAACTAACATTGAATTTAGGATCAACTAACATTGAACTTTAAGGCGAATAACTTTTTTCTAGTATTTTTTAAATCGCGTAGTACTTATTCTCGTTTATGTCTTAACATTTAACCATGTTTTATGTTGTCACTGGAACACTTCACTAATAGGCTACGCTTAACATCTTGATATCTCAACTTAATATGTTTATTTGACTTTATTGAGATTAAGGTTTCAAACCTAGAGAAACATGTATCTACTCCTAATAGCGGAACTATGGAGATTATTATATCGTTGAGTCAAGATTTGTTAAAATCCCATGGAACCTGACATGCTACATACAATTTTGCAGGCACATTATGGCGGTTAGGAGCCAGAAAACGATCTCGAGCAATGCTTCAACTAGTCAAACGTGTAATTAATGGTAAGTGATATGTGTTTAATTACACATACCATTTTTCATATTAAGCGAACCTAAATGACTAAAAACATACCAAAAATACATTG
>BQNB010187296.1:0-12053 GCA_026074375.1 Tanacetum coccineum
ACTTCTTGATTGAGTTGAGTCGTTAATTCCAAAGAAATGCAATGATTTTCGAGTGTTGAATAACTTTTCAAAAGTTTATTGTAAACATCTTTTTCAATCAAAATCTTTCTTTTTGAGAAGCTCAGTCTCAAGTTCCAAACACTTATTGCATTCATTCACACATGACTTTTTCACATCAAAGCTATCCACATAATTCACAGCAATATGCACAATTTCTTGAGACATGATTTGTTTGAGGAGTTGATCATTATCAATGCTTAGCTATTTGATTTGAATTTCAAAAGCATTTTTGTCTACAGAACACTGATCAACAGCAGCTTCTATTTGGTTAAAAACAGTTTGAACTTTAGTAATTTCATCTAAAAGAGTTTTATCAAACGCATTAAATGTGTCCTTTAAAACTTTTAAAAATGGAATTATTTCAGTTACAAAACACGCTTTGGTATATTCAAAACCCCACGCACTAGCAGTAATAGCATCGGATGTGGTTCTCTTTTTCATAATGTAACACCTCCAAAAATGGGTCGCATCGGAATATGTTTCCGGGAGCGTTACTTCATAATACCATTACTCAAGTCATGAGAGAACGACCTCTAACTGTGTCATTTGAAAAGTAATCTTGTATTGTTTAGACTCCAATGTACATCAAGTAAGCCAAGCATCTAATCCACCTGAGAAAAACATGCTTAAAAAGTGTCAACATAAAGTTGGTGAGTTCATAGATTTTTGTAAGTATAAATGTTGAACCAAAGTTTTGTAAAGTATGTATGAGCATTTCAAATCCTTGTATGTTCCTCAAAAATGTATGTATAAATGTTGGAAATCAAAGAGTTGTAAAGTATGCATGACCATTTAAATCCCTAAATAGTCACCAAAACGTATGTATGAGTTTTGTAAATCAAAGAGTTGTAAAGTATGCATGACTATTTCCATCCCCAAATAGTCACAAAAACGTATGTATGAATGTTATAAACCAAAGAGTTGTAAAGTATGCATGACCATTTAAATCCCCAAATAGTCACCAAAACGTATGTATGAGTGTTGTAAATCAAAGAGTTGTAAAGTATGCATGACTATTTCCATCCCCAAATAGTCATAAAAACGTATGTAAAGAGTTGTAAAGTATGCACGACCATTTAAATCCCCAAATAGTCATAAAAACGTATGTATGAGTGTTGCAATTCAAAGAGTTGTAAAATATGCATGACCATTTCAATCCCTAGATAGTCACAAAAGTTATGTATGGCTGGACAACCATTGTTTAAAGTATGTATTACCACTTTATTCAAGGCAACGTAGATATTCATGTGTGTATAAAACAATGATTACGATTACTCTAAGTTCATGAAGCTGTTACGTAGACTCATATATATGCCACTTTATTCAAGGCACTGTAATTTTTCATGTTCATATTCTTGCCATGCTCTGACATGCTATAACGTTCGTTGGCTCGGTAGTTTCGACACTAGTGATAGCTAATTACCCGAACGGGGCTGTCACACCCGAATAGATCTATTTCATAACATTCGCGCTCACCCTCCAGGTAATTTACAGTTCAATCTGCTTAAGCTAATCCGTAATCATTTGGGTAAAAAGTAAAATAATGTCCTTGTTTTCAAAAATAAGTGAAACAAGCAATGTATTTCGTCCCAAAATAAGTAATTGAGTATGTGTTGGGAATAAAGGCGTCTCAAGTTAATACTACTGATTGAAGAAACTACTGTTGCTGAAGATTAGAAGAAATAGTTTAAGTCATTAGTACTACTAATGTAATAGTTAGTACTGCCAGTACAAAGTGTTAGTACTGCCAGTTTATTAGTACTGTTAGTTATGTAGTTAGTACTGTTGGTATAAATAGTTAGTACTGCTAAAGTGATATGCATTGAGTTATATTAGGAATAGATATGCATGATCACTTGACGCATTTTGTAAGCCCATTAGGGTTTCCTTAGTGTATAAAAGGAACCCTACGGCATAGATCTAGATATCAGTTTTCATATTAGTATTCATAGGTTGCATAGCAATCATAGTTAGTATTCATAGCTATTTTGTAATTCAAAATAGTATTCAATATATTGAAAGTTTAGTAAAGATCTTGTTTTTACTATTTCATTCTTCTTCTTAGTATTACAATCTAGATTCCGATTCATAATTCCTTCGTTATTGATCCAAAAATTATGATTCTTAATTTTTTGGAATCCTAAAAATAATTACTATCTAAGAAAAATAACAATTTTTATATATCAGAAGTTAAGAGTGAATGGTTTTTATAAAATTTCTTTTATAAACCCGTTTATTATCGCGTAACTTGTAAATGCCGTATCTCCTTCGTTATAAATCCGAATTCGAGTTTCTTTTATATGCCTACAATCCTTGTAACATGTAGTATTTTATAAAATTATAAAATAAATAGGTTAAAATTCGAATTTGATCAGACCCTTTGAGGTTTTTGGTTAAAAACATGTTTAAACTTGATTTTGTAACTTTCTAGTTTAGTACACTTGTTACAAGTCTATTACAACCATTAATATCACATGTATTACATACTTAAGGTTCTTAGTCTATGTTTTGTCCAAAGATTGTCCAAAAATCACAAGATCCCAAAGTTTACATACTTATTTGTTCATGAACTTTTATATATATACTTTTTAGGTAACTTGTTTATATAAGCTTTTTATACATAAACCACACTTATATAATGTATATACTTTCATTCTTATATGTTATTAACATTCATATAACATGTAGAAAAGTTTACCAAATCATAAACAAGTGTGAAAATCAATTTTTCATGTAAGTAAGTACCTTAGATGGTGATTAACTATACAAACATTATATATGCATAAAATCATGTGATTAAGGTTTTTAGATAACCTTAATATGAAGTATGATGATGAACAATAATGTCTAAACCCTTGTTTAGATGATAAACCTAAGCTTCCAATACTTAAAAAACCCTAACTTTTAAGAAAACCCTAATCTTAAACCTTTCTTGTTTAACCCTTTTAAACACTAAACCAGCATTCAAACCTTCTTGGTTTACCTTAAATATGTTGTTAGAACTTGTATATGTTGAAATAAAATTTTGTATGGATTTAATTAGCGGTTTTGATGTTTGGCCGTGGGATAGGGAAGAACAATAAGAGGGAAATGGAGTGAAGTTTTTCTAATAGAAAAGAAGTAGTGTGAAGTTACTTGCATAGTATGCCTTATATAGCAAGACTTAACTAGTTACTGGTTACTTTAAGTTAACATGGTTAGATGTTGGAATGCCATTGTGTTTAAGAATGGCTGGTTCTTGTGTAAGAATATATGGAAGTGTAAGTATTGTTGTTATTTGAGTAGGAGTTTGCTTGAGGTTTTATACAACACATGCAAATTGAAGTCCAAAACTCAAAATATCTTTGGTTTTTCTTTCATATATCGCGCCTATAGGTATTTATACATAAGGATAATTGTGATATTTTTGGACTATTGGGTATAATTGTGGGTATTTGGTTGAGTATATATAGGTATTGGTGCTTCCGGGTATGCCTAAATGTATTTAATTGCGAAACTGTAAACCCATTGTTACATAACAATAAAATGAAAAAGTTTGGGTCTAATAAGTTGATTATTACTTTCGTAAAAATAATATAATGCTTGCTTGATGTAAACATTTAATTTGTTTGGTGCTCGTTTACGTTGATTGTTGATTTTTAGTTTACGCGATTTAACTTAACGATAAAATTAAAAGCAAACGCGTACGAGACTAAAAATGAATGGGGAAATAAATAACGTCGTAAAATGACCTGAAATCAGATTGTTACACTTTATTCTTGGGGAGCTAGAGAATCTTCAAGAATTGTCGTAGTCATCACGTTCTGATGCTTTGATTTGGTAACCATCCTCGGCTTTTCCCTAACAACTTTTTTATTAATGTAGCAGGTTCCCTTGTATAATTAATTCACACAGTACCTCCATCTCTCATACCGATATCTCTCATCGATGTAGGAAAAAGTTAATCTATTGACTTGGCTTGAAAAAACTACATCCTGTTTTGGTGAGTGTTCGAGACGGCGTTATCGAGTGGTACCGATACGGCGTATCGAGGTCGTGTCAGCTTCAACAGTAGTCGAGATTGACTTGACATGATCTCTCAGGTTTGTCTTAGTTGAGCCAAGAAGACTTCCAGATCCCCTCTTCTTAATTACTTTTCTCATTTGCCCCAATTTTAATTTCTAAAGCTTTGATGAGGCTCCTTGATTTCTATTGCTAGAATCTGTTGAAGTTTGAATTTCCTTGATCAAAAATTAGGTTTTTCATCATGTATTTGTTTAGATTCATCATAAAATGCTTTAGTGATTCTTCCAATTATTTGTCTTCGTCTTGATACAAAGGATTTTTCATTGTCGCTTTGGTAGAATTCCCGTTGTTGCACACTGTCTATGTCTTCCTCATTAGGGGAAATGGTACTCCCAAATTAAGTGTAGTATGCTTCTTCGAATGTTTTTCCTTCTTCTTTTAGTGGATAATCCTTAGTGTAGTAAGGTCTATTACATGATTCACATCCTACTTAGGTAGCATACACTCTATCATTAAATTTCTTAATCTCCCTTCCAAGGTTGTTTAGTTGAGCTTGAATAGTAGCTAATCCATCAGAAGTATCAGTACTTCTAGCCCTAGTAGACGTTTCATTGTGTCATTTTTAAGAATGATCAGCCATATCTTGGATGGATTTCTTAGCATCAACAACTTTCATAGATGGTATGGCACCCTTGGAATCAAGAATTTGTCTAGTAGGTACATCCAATCCCTTGTAAAACAAGATCACTTCCTGCATATCTTTTAGGTAATGTTGAGGACATTCTCGATAAATGTTCTTCGATCGCTCCTAAAGTGGTAAAGAGTCTCGCCAGGCTTCTTGTTGAAAGTTTTGATTTCCTCTATTTTTTAGTTGTTCGGGCTGACGGTGGGCAGTAATTGCTCAAAAAATTTCTTCTTAAGAGTTACCCAAAGTATCAATTAAACCAGCTGGTTAACTCTTAGCCATCGACTTGCGCTCCAGTAAGCGGACCTAGGGAAAGAAAATCAAAGCATTTATTTGATTTGAGTCAACATCAGGTATATGTAATAAGCCAACAATTCAAGAATTTTATCAACGTGTGTGTTGGGCATCCTTCCCATTATATGATCCATGAAAGTATTATACCGCAATTCCTTAAGAAATGGGCCCTTCAACTTAAAGTTGAACCTTATCATCAATCTTAAAGCCTAGCATACTTGATCTATAATCTTTCGGAGTCTCTTGGTTCATATATTGCATCCATAGTAGGTTTCCGTCATTGCTTATGTAATCTTCTTCTTCACACCGAATCTTGTGATCAAAAAATAAATTGAATTCTGGGTAAATCAAATATTCAAGACTGGTGTCTTGTAAAAGTTCCTTGTTGAATGTATACTCGTTTCGATTCGTCGAAAGGTGTAACGAGCTTTTGGTCAAACTCATGGTCATCCACTTACTTGAACCAGAGGACAATTAATTAGTAGGATAGGCTCTAAAGAAAGAAATACAAAAAGCTAAAATGAGAAACAAATTACGAAAATTAACGTCTTGTTGTTATATCAAAGATGATCGAATTCGCCGTAGTTTTTCATTTAAACTGATATATGCATATTGATCGGTTGAATAAGAAATACGTTTGTGCTGGTTACAAAAAGGGGATTACGGCACCTATTTACTAGGTGAATATGTCGCATTCGATTGTTCGACCAGACAGTAACCATAAAAGAAAAATGTGCAGAAAAACACACAACTATGCAAAATTTATAAAATGTAGAAAAATCACACAAAAAACAAAAATGGAATAGATCCTGTCACAAAGACACGGACTAAAAAAAATACAAGATTAAATTACTAGTAATCTAATTTATCTTTAAATCTAAACTAAAACCACTAAAAAAAAACAAGAATTAAACCAACTTCACTTTCCCCTGGCAGCTGGGCTGCCAAAAAAACTTGATTTGTGTCGTTGTGTAACGGTAATATTCATTATCAAGTATTACTATTTATATTTTTCCGACTTTACCTAAAACAACACTAACGGGCAGTGTACTCGATCAGTTTTAGTTTTGTTGGTAAGTAGGGTGTCGATCACTAATAGCGAGTATTAATACTTAAGTCTATTAGTATTTTATTTATCTAAGTTAGTCCTAATTTATTCTATGTTATACCTAATTTAAACCTAAACTAATGCAAAAGGGGGGCTTTCAGCCTGAGAGACTGGCATGAGTTTTGGTTTACCTAGACTGAGATTGGGTGATTAACACACACAAGTTGATAGTTAAAAGAAAGAGAAATGGCCAAACCTTATGTAAGGAAAGCGTATTAACCATATTTAATCTAATAAAATGCAGGTTTTAGTTTATAAGTGCAATGATTGTTTTATCTCGTTGTTGATATATCATTCCTAGATTTAGGCGGTACTTCTTCCTAAAACCTAGATCTGGCAATTCTGTCATAATTAACCACATCTGCATAAAGTACTTATGGTTGATTATATTCTATCTTAGGAGATAATAAGGTGATCTTATCGAATCCTAGCTCATCGAGACTTTACTAACTTACTGCTTAACGGCTCTTTATATACTAGTAGTCTACTTGTTCAGATCTTTACTCAAGGAAGCAGAACATCATTTGTTAATCCTAGGTCACCTGCTAGTCTAACTTGTTAACTAAACCAAGAGTAAAGACAACACGTTATTTGTGATTCTATAACTCTAGATATATAAATTTTAGATATAGAGAGCTATCTGGACATCTAATCTAATGCTACTTTTGTATTCCTAAGATCAAGTTGAATGATAGTTCGCCATTCTAAGCCGTAAAATGAGTATAAAAATTGATAAACATAAAACAACACCAACGATTAAGATGCAATCGGAATAAACAATAAAATTGAACGTTAATTATCATAAAACATGGATAATTACTAAAGGTTATAGCCAATAAGCCATTGTAACTATACAATTGTCATAGATGATACGACCTATGGTATAAGAAAACTATAAAGCACGATACCAATAACCGAACGCGTATTTAGAGTATAAGAATTTACAAGGGTTTCCTATGATTGAATCGCGTTTTGCATGGACCTTCTTGGCTTCTCTTTTCTTCTAGAATCGAAACCTGGTGGTTAGTGCATTCTTTCAGTCTTTGTATATTTTTGCACCACTAAAATTTGCATTTAGGGTGCGATACTTGTGCACGTCTGGAATCGATCGATTATGCGTATTAAAATGGGTTGTTAAATTGGGTATTGGGGTTTTTTGGCATAGGATCCACGATTATTATATTCTAGAATATTCCTTAACTTGTACTTGAATACGGCATATGGCTTCATCTGGATACGGCGTATAGATCATTCTTCGTGGATGCTGAGTGAAGCTTCCAACACCGTTACGCCGTATCTTCCATAATGGATATGGCGTATAAAATGTCAGAACAGTTCTGTTCATAATTTCTTTGTTTAAGCTCCAAAATGTGTGTCTTTTGATTATCTTTCACTCTTTGCTCAATAATTACTGCAAATAACAAATATAAGCAATTAAGTACCAATTTATGCATAAAAAATGTAAAATGAGTAATTTAGCTGGGATAAATGATGCTATAAAATAGGATTATTTGATGTCATCAACGGGTTCAGTTGATTTAGGGTCGAATTTAGTGAGATAACCATTGGTGTTAAGAATAAAGCATTTGCTACCAAAAACTATAAAATACTCTAATGAAGGCTTTTTACCTTTGAAAAGCTCGTAAGGAGTTTTTCCTTTCTTTTTTTCCTCCAGAGGAATGGCCCGAATCAAAAAAATTCTATTTTAAAATGTAGGTGGAGGTGTCGATGGCATTACAACAAAAAAATTGAGGGAAGGACTGTTCAATTAAGCCATAGTGCGACTCATTTCTTTTAAGGTTTCTATTTTACATTCAAACTTACCCCTTTTGATTGGGAGTACGCGGAGCCGAGAAGTTGTGAGTGATACCATTAGCATCACAAAATGCTCCAAATTGAACTTCATTATCAAATTCCCGACCATGATCCGTACAGATTGCCATAATGGGACAAACTTTTTGAACTTGAATTTTCTTGCTTAAAATTTCAAAATTATCAAACGCTTCAGTTTTGTGTTTCAAAAATCTAGTCCATTTATATCTTGAATAATCATCGACAATCACCAAAGTGTAGAAGTTACCTCCATAACTTTGGACGGCCGATGGACCAAACAAGTCCATATGTAAAAGTTCTAGACACTTAGTAGTTGAAACCATGTTTTAGCTTATGGTTGCGTGTAATGTTTTCTACGTAGCACGCGTCACAAAAATGATTTTTAAATTTTAGTTTTGGTAAATTTCAAAAAAGCACCTAGATGATAGAGATTGTATAAGTCGCATATTGGCGTGACCCAATCTTCGATGAGTCACTAATACTGATTAATCCAACTAAATTTGTACCTAATTAGTCACACATGTTAAGGTTTTGGTAACTGTTTTTTAATGGATACGGCCACTAACTAAAAAATGTGACCGTAAGTACGGTCACGCGACCTTTAGTCACACACACTCAAAAAATCATGTGTGACTATATGTATATCGTCACACTTTTTTGGTGTAGCCAAATCCACTTTGTGTTCTAGTGGAAGATTAGAAGATCCATACCCAATATCACTAGTAGTCTTACTCTTTAGCTTATTCGAGTTAAGTTTGAATGTAGTCATATATGTCTATCCCATCGTTATGGGTGTGTATGTATGGTCGTTGTCACCTTTTTTGGAATATTGGTATTGGTAGATACTAGATAAAGTGATCAAACCCTTATAAGCCTTATAAATAAAAACCCAATTTATCTTTATAAACTTGTTACTCCTTAGCTCTAGTGGTGGAGATGTGTATCCTTATAAATAAAAACCCAATTTACCTTTATAAACTTGTTACTCGTCACGACCGAGAAATTGAGCGAATTAGTTACATTTTACCACATAGATTAGTTGAGTGATTTGAGTGTTTTCATCTTCCTATTTCGTGAGGTGTTTGGTTATGTACTTGTAATTAATCAAATAAATGCTTAACGGAAAAATCCTTTGGGATACATTTTTATAAACATCTAAAGGCTACTTGAGGACAAGTAGGATTCAAGTGGGGGGTATTTGATGACATCAAATAACGTCACTTTTATAGCATCATTTATCCCATGTAAATAACCCATTTTGTATAATTATTGCAAGAATTATTACTTAATCATTTATATTTGACATTTGCAGTAATTATGTAGTACTTTTTGAAGATTAGCTAAAAAGCACGCATTATGGAGCTTAAACGAATACATTTTGAAAGATACTAAGTTTGACTATCCTATAACGCCGATCCATCAAGGAAGATACGGTGTATCTGTGCCTGCACTTCACAAGAAACCACGAAGATAAAAAGTCCAATACGTCGTATCCAAGAAACATCCATACGTCGTATTTAATATAAAGTAATAAAATATTCTAGAAGATATCGAACGTGGTCCCTACTCCATACGTTGTATCCATCTCTTTCGATACGCCGTATCGACCAAATTCCAGACAGTATAAATAGAAAACCTAAAAACGGGTTATTAGTGTGCTTGATCATATTTTTGATACCTTAACCACAAAAGTCGATTTTCAGAAGACAAGAAGAGCATAAGAGGTCAAGAAAAGCTACTAATTCCAAAGGAAACACCTTGTAATCTCATATACTCTTGTAATCATTTGATTTTTGGTATCATTCGTTTAACTCGGTTAGTTTACCTTGGTTGAATTATTACTTTTGTATTGCTTACAATGATTAAGGGCTAATACCCTTGGGTATTAGCCATGATTATGAAGATTTAAATGTTTGGTTTGTTCATATCGAATGCTTAATTTATCATTGATTGCTTGTTTATGTTTATCAATTCATACTTGTTTACGTGCTTTTGTATGCGACATATCATTCAACTGGATCTAGTGATACCGACCAAGTTAGCTAGATTCCAAGATGGCTCTCCATATAGTGATTTATATATCTAGATCTATAGGACCACAATTAATGCCCTATCTTTACCTTTAGGATATGTGAACAAGTTGGACTAGCAGGTGACCTAGGATAAATAAATAACGTACTAATTCCTTTGGTAAAGACTTGGACAGTGGACTACTAGAATATAAATTGCCATTAAGCAGTAAGTGGGTAAAGTCTCTATGAGCTAGGGTTTAATAAGATCACCATGATTATTATTCTAAGATAGATTATAATCAGCAAATAGGATGCTTTATGCGGATGCGTTTAATTGTGATAGAATTCTACGTGTCTAGGTTTTAGGAAGAAGTCTCGCCTAAATCTAGGAATGATATGCCGCCTCGAGATAAGCACTCATTGCACTAAATAAACAAACCAACGTTTTAATTGGATTAATCATGGTTAATACAGTTTTCTTATATTTGTCTAGACCGCTCTTCTATCTTTTGTTTGTCTGCTTGCGTGTGTTATTGTGTCTTAAATTGATCTAAGTTACCACAAAACCTGTGCCAGTCTCTTTGGCTGAAAACCCCCCTTATCCATTAGAATTAGGATTAACATAGGTTTAGCATAGGTTTAACATAAGATAGAATTAATATAGTTTAAAATCACTTAGTTTAGTTAACCAAAATATGGATAAAATAAATGATTAGTTATCGCTCTTAGTGATCGACACCCTACTTACCACGAAACTCCATCTGATCGGGTACACTGCCCGTTAAAGTGTTGTTTTCGGTAAAGTCGGAAAAATATAAATTTAAAACTTGAAAACATAAATAACAGTTACACGACAACACAATCAGCAGTCTTGCTCATTTTTTAATTGAAGTTAAAGCTGATGAGGTTTTGAAAGATAGTATTACTATAGGTATCCCTTTGCCTGAAGGTACGTGTTTTATTAACAAAACGGTCCGAGTATAGTATGAGTGGAAACCACCTCGCTGTGAATAATGCAAGATATTTGGTCATGTGTATGATAAATGCCCTAAGAATGCAACGACTATTCCTACTGCTGCTATGAATAATGATGGTTTCTAAACGGTTGTTAACAAAAGAAAAAGTAAAACATGTTCTACTAATACAAATCGTAGTGGTGTTATTGTTGGTAAGGCTACCTGGCAGCCTATCAAACCAAAGGTTAGATTTGAGCCAGAGGCTCATGGAAACTCACCAATGAATGAAGCAGCTAATGTGTCTACTTCTGCAAAAGACGGTCCTAATATTGTTTCTAAGAACCAACCTGCTAAAGCTGTTGACATACCCTCGTCTTCTTACACTAATGTTACCACAAAGAAGGGAGGTCAACAGGTTTCTACTAGCTTGTCTAATGTCCCCACTTCTAACCCTTATGATTGGTTGTCTCAAGAGTTTGATCCTGAGAACTATACAAGGAGTGGGGGTTGTCCGAATGTTCTGGATGATATAAAGAGTGAGGAGGAAGTTGAAGTTGTCTTTGATGAAACTGTTAATTTGCCTAGTAGTAAAAAACGAAGGCTAGCACCTACACGGCTCTTGATGTTTCCAAGACTTGATTTGTCTAGTATTTGCCATGTTGGCATTTTTATCTTTAGTATTACCTTATGTATTAGGTAGCTAGAGTTATAAGTGTTTATGGCATGTCATAAGCACTAATTTTAGGTGTCTATCAAGCTTTTTGTTTGAGGATAATGTGGTATTTCAGCCACATTCCATTTGTACTCAAACTTTTTTGGTTTTAATATACTTTACTGGGGTAACCCTTTATCCAAAAAAAGTGTAAACAGATATGCTATTTTTGAGGGGGAGAAAATGTGATAAAATATGCTCGATTACATTTGAGCGCTTTTGTCTTTGACTCAAGTGCAAACTCTTTCCTTCATGTGCAAAACTCTTTCAAAATATGATGCACATGTGTAGGGGGAGTAGTTTTAAAAATTAAAAAGTTTAAAACTTTAAAAACATTTTGATCAACCCATAAACACTTTGAATAATTTTTCAAAAGGTTTTATGGTTT
>BQNB010187303.1:0-12052 GCA_026074375.1 Tanacetum coccineum
TCTTCTTAAGTACTGCCAACTAGATTCCGCATAGTTGACAGTATCTCAGTGTCTCATTAAGGAATATCGATCCTACATTAAGGACAAGATATTGGCTACTATAAGTGAGACGTCCATGGTAGAGAACGCGCCAGCAGAAATGATGCGTGACCTGGACCAACAAATGGAAAAGAGAGCAAATGATGGTTGTACTTTATGGATTAAATTGTATAGTAAGTATGAGTATGAAATTCGCTACCATCCAAGTAAGGCAAATGTGGTGATTGAGGCGTTAAGTAGGAAGGAACGAGAGAAACCTAGACGTGTTGAGCGATTTCTATAACTATTCAGTGTGGAGTAAGAGGAATGATACTGACAGCCCAAAGTGAGGCGTTCAAGCAAGAAAACGTACTCGCAGAAGTACTACATGGTTTAATCAACAGATGGAAAGAAAAGGAGAGGAGATTTTGTATTTTATGGATCGTATACGAGTTCTGTTAGTAGGGAATGATGAGGACGGTAGTAATACATGAGGCTCATGCATCAAGGTACTTGGTACATCTGGGAGCGGATAAGACGTACTATAACCTTGGAGACATGTATTGGTAGCCACGTGTAGAAAAGGATATAGCTTCCTATGTTAGCAATTGTCGGATGTCATAGTATCCCCTCCTTGAGGAAATGGACAATTGTGCGATTTCTTGTGTGCTATGTGTTATATATGTGTGCTAAGTGTGAGATTTTATCCGAGATTTAATCAGGTTAGTGATACCTTTAGAAATGGACAATTATGCGATTTCTTGTGTGCTATGTGTTATATATGTGTGCTAAGTAGTTTGAATAGGTGCATGATATCATTTTAAGGTGTATGATCATCTCATTTTGAGTATGTTTATGTTTGGTGATGAGTATTCCATTTGTTCACGTGTAGTGATAATGGAAAGGAATGGCGTATTGCAGTGAATGCTACGTCAATAGTTAGATGATTTTGTGGTAAGAAATATGGGAAATGTGTCATTTTTGGAAATGAGTTAAGTGAGTGAAATATGGAAGTTTGTAGCAAACTTTCCAAAAATGGTAAGTGAAATGTGAAATGAAAAGTTATTTTTAGAAAGTTTAGTAAGTAGCGTTTATGTAAAAAGGTTTACCCAAATTAGCGTAGATTTTTGTAGAAATTTAAGGTAATGTAAATAATAATTTAATAAAAAAAATATATGTATGTATATATAAAATCGGCCCAAGAAAGGAAAAAGAAAAGAAAAAGGATTTTGGGCCTTATCTAGAGGAGTTTTAGTAGGATTATGATGCTAGTTAATTAGATAGGTTATCCCTTAGCCTATATATCAAAACCACAACTCATTCAGCCCCAAAACCCTAGGTGTCAACTTCTCCCTCCCTAAGAACAAGGAACCAAGAATCTTGATCAAGATGTAACCAAGAATCGATGTTAGGATCAAGAAATCAAGAGGTAAGTATGCTTAACTTAGTTAGAATTATGCAATCATGTAACAAGACTGGTATGTGCTATTTTACACATACCTTTTACCTTGTAAAACGAACCCAAAAGATCAAAAACATAATAAAAATGACAAATATATGCTTGTTTTTGTGTTTGTGTATGTGCGGGTACGGATATTGAAGAAATAGACAAAAATTAAAGCAAAAACGGACAAAGCCGAACACGAGAAGGAAAGAGTGCACAAGAGCCGGGAATTATCAAGCTATGGTCAACAAAAGTCAAATGGTCAACCCTTGGTCAATCCACAAAAAGACAAAACCTTCAAAATACCCAAATAACCCTTAATGTTAAATCAAATTTCACCAAAAACCCTAAATCACTAACACCGTTAGTCCTTTTTTATTAAATAGATAACGGTCATTATCCCTTAACTATAAACCCTTTTTAGCTTTACCGAGCCCAATATAAAACACCGGCCCAATCCCTTTTTATTAACCAAGCCCAGGTCAACCCGTTTAAACCGGGTCAAACACAAAAACGTTATAAGTAAAAAAAGGACGCGAAAGTGAAAACACTATTCACCCTTTGTCCTCATCTTTACCCTGCAGCAAAATTAAAAGGGTAAAAACCCATGCCCTTTTAATTAATCACGTGGCTTGAAGATTCTAATACTAAGCTCCACGCTGGCAAGATAAGACGTCACCCCAATGTCCTGATTGGTTGATATGACAAGGGAATGACACGCGGCTTCATAACAAACACACCATATTAGGAATTTTTGCACTGAAATCAAGCCAAAAGAAGCACAAGTGCTCCCAACTTATCCGTATGCAACATTCTAATCTAACGGTCTCAAATAGGCATCCAATGATTGAAAGAATTCAAGGGCCAAGATCAAGACTAAGAGGAGCATGTATTCAAGACCTAGAAGCTTCATTCTCCTCCTATAAATAGGAGGCCACTTTCACTCACATCAGTATCTAGCTTAGGAGTAGGAGTAGGAGTAGCTTAGTATAGCTTATTGCTTATTTTTCCAGCTTATTATGTTTTCAAAATTGTAATTTCCTTTTCAAGTCATGTAATTTCAAGTTTTATTAATAAAATTTCAATTCCTTTCAATTCTGCCTTTTAAATTTTGTTTTTTATATAAATACATTTTGGTTCAATCAAGTTTAAAATAATCAAATTAAGCTCTTATTTCCTCATATAAGCATTTTAATACTTATCTAACTTAATCAAGCTTTTCATAAAGCTAAATTGAGCTTATTATCTCTCAAATTCATGCCCAAATGTACCACAACTTATAATGGAAGAGAAGCCAGACCTGGATGGGCTTCCAAGACCACACCAACTTATCCTTGGATAAGTTGGAGCTTGTTGATAGCTCATAAGAGCATTTGATAAGCCTTGTTTGTGCAAAGGCCTTTGTAAGTCTTCATTTTCCTTTTCTAGCTTTAAATCTGCAAGTTAGTTTAATATTGCTTATTTTGTGCTTATTGTTGTTTAGTTTTGCTTAATAGTGCTTAT
Source organism: Tanacetum coccineum (assembly GCA_026074375.1). Lineage (NCBI taxonomy): Eukaryota > Viridiplantae > Streptophyta > Magnoliopsida > Asterales > Asteraceae > Tanacetum > Tanacetum coccineum. The sequence goes on from BQNB010187303.1 coordinate 2,966, forward strand.
TATAGTTGTTATGTTCTTATGATGATTGATTGATAGTTTAAAATCTTAGTTTGCACTTATTTGTTATAAAACAGTTAAAAACCAAAAATATTAGCTTAGATAGTTAGCTTATTTGTTCTGCTTATTTAGCTGCCTTAATCTGTTCATTAGATCTTTTATTAGTTATTTGATATCTGGTATTTGCAATTTGAGCTTTAAATTTCAAAATCATAAACTGAAAATGAGTTTTTGTGATTTAAAGGGGTGTTTGGGTCAAGGCAGTACTAACCTAAGTTAGTACTGCTAAGAGCCTTGTGTTCTTTTAAATTGATTCAAAACTTCACTTTAAGGTTTATAAAAAAGAAATTTAAGGTTTGAGCAGGTTTAATTCAGTTTTTTTATCAACTTAGTAAGTAGAATTTTAGCATCTGTTAGCATTAGCTTAGTCTCTTAGGTATTTTAAGCTCAAGTTAATTCTAATTGTTGTTATTACTCTATTTGTTCTTAAGGTGTAGTAATCTAGTTTTTAGGTCTGCAGTTGTTGGTTTTAAGTTTTGATTATAGTTATGGTCAAATGCATCAGCAGTTAGATTAGCCAAGTAGCTATTTTCAAGTTCAATTATCAGAGGGTAATAGTTATTATTAGGTCTTGATTTTAAGAGCATAAGTAGTTTGTAGGTCATTTTCAATTTGTTTTAGCTTATTTTGTTTTTATAAGTTCATTTAGCCATCTGTTTTTAAGCTTGAAATTAGCATTTTGTCTTTTCACAAAAACCAAAAAAATACACTCAGCATACACTGAGTCTTTAAGCATTTTTCATTAAGCTTTTTCCTTGTTCATTTGATTTTCAAACTGTGTTTCAAAAACTGTTTTATGAACTTTGGAAGGTAGAATTTAAGGTAGTATAAGCCAGTTTGACATAAGGATCCGTTTGTGTGCTTAAAAATAAGCTCAAAGTTGCCTTTAGGATTGTTTGGTAACTAGTTTAGACTTAAGTGCTTATTGGTTTTTCAGCTTATGGCTTATCCATTATGCTCTTTTCTAGCTTAGATGTGCTTATTAGGTTAGGATTTAGCTGCTAGTAGCTTAATTACTTCCGTTTTCAGCTTATTTTAGTAGTGTAGCTTATCTTGTTCATTTCACAAAGCCAAAATTTAGTTAAGTATTTTCTGTCATTGTTTTAAGCTACTTTCCAGCTTATTTTCTAGTTTTCAGAAAGGTTGTTTTCACAAAAAGTGTTCATATTAAGTTGTTTTTCAAGTTTGCTTTTCAAAGTTTTTGCAAAAAAATAAAAAAAAAGGAAGAGGGGAAATCGTGGGTGAGCAAGGCTCGAACCCACGACCTCAACCCTCCTCAACCTTTAATAGCACACAACACAACACAACACAACACTAACCACTGTGCCCTTGGGCCTTTTACGTCCCAAGTTGCATTTTCATTTCTTTTAACATCTTTTGAATTTTAGTTATAATAAGCACTTCGATTGCTAGTTTGATTTTTCCCGGCTTATTGAGTTTAGCACTTTAAGATTTTTATTTTTTCCTGCATTCTACTTATCATTAGCTACTTTTAGAAATTTTCTAGGATTTTTAGCTTAAAGTTTTATAATTTTCGTGAATTTATTTTGTTAAAAACTTTAAAAAATCATAAAAAATAGAAAAATAATCAAAAAATAATTTTGTTTTTTATAAAATTTTCTTTTATCATATTCTATGCTTAGGTTTTAAAATTACTTTCGTAGGGTTAATAATTTGTAATTTCACTTTTTAAAGAACGGGATTTCGTTCCCGTTCTCGTTTTCTTTAATTTTAGCTTTACGCACCCTCGGTTTAGGATTTTCTTAGCTTTTTCTTACAAGTTAGTAATTAGAATTAGGAAAAGTTTAGAAAAATCATTTTAGGTTTAATTTTCGCGTTTCTTTAATTCCCGTTTACGTTTTAATGCTTACGTGTTTAATTGTCATTTCTTGTTTACTTGCTTCCATGCATTTATCTACTTGTCATTTATATTTAGTAGGATTTAGAAAAACCAATTCAAAAATATTTGAAACCATTCAAAACGCGCGATCACGGACTTAACCGATTTTCAATTCACGCTTCGTCGAGGGAAAACGACCCGGGAGGTTTTTGAGACAACTTTGGTTAAAAGTTTGTTTCTAGAACCCGGCGAAAAATACTTACTATACTATTATTGATTTATCCTTATATACTTATATATTATATTATATATAGTGTGTTCAGACGGATATCAATATCTCAGATCTATAATAGTGAATATTTTTATAAAATAACTTTTATAAAAATACTTTTATACATTTAATTATTGTAAACTTAAAAATGTCATATCTTTTTCGTTATAGCTCGGTTTTTCAAGTTCCTTATATGCTTACGATCCTTGTGATAAGTACTAATTAAATAGAACATAAAATACACATGTTTATATGCAAATTCCAATAGTAGGTGTGCAAGTTTTTACTTAATTAGTTTTATACACTTGTTTTATATACTTTTCACTTTATTAAACCATTACAAGTCTTAACTTAATACAGAACTAATTGATATTCTTAAGTCCTCTATAATATGTCCATGATGCTTGTCCATGAGTGTCTTCAAAACCATTTGTTCATAACTTTTGTAATTAAAACTTTCAACACAAACTAATTCATAACCTAACCATATAATTTATTTAACACTTATATATAATGTGTACTTCCATTTTAAGTGTTATTTTACCAATGTACATAATAAATTTGAATCATATATATCTTGTAGTATCTCACTAATTCATGAAAATAAGCTAGGTGGTGTTTAACATATATAACAAGCATGAAAACATATGTAAATGAATAATGAAATGTTTAGGGTTTAAATGAACCTTATAGAAGTGTAGTAGGATAATGAACACAAGCTTATACTTAAGCTTAAACCCAATAATGTAAACCCAAGATCAAACCCTAATGAAAACCCTAATTTCTTTTCTTGCTTCAAACCCTTGCTAATACTAAAATCCAAGCTTCCAAATCAACCCCAATCACCTTAGATATGCTTAGTAACAATGCTTGAACACTTGCAACCTTGTAGAATAAAAATTATATGAAAACCCTAGTTTGTATAATGTATGCCGTGGGTTTTGGTTTGTAGGGAGAGAGTATGAGTGATTTATTTTGCTTGCATGAGTTGTAAATGTGTTAAATTAAACCTAAGACTTGCTACTTATAGAAAGGTGGTATTAGAAACAACCTAAGATCAAACCATGGACTAGTAATGTTTTGGGTCAAAAGCAAGTGCTCTCCTCTCCCCATGCACTGGACGCCTAAGAGGGGTTATTGGGTATTTTGATTGTGCAATTTATGTAATATGTGTTTAGGGTTACTGTTGTGTACAGTTATACAAAAAGGTAGGACTAGTGGGGATTTAATCATTTATTAGTGTGTATGATGCTATAAAAATTTCTCGGCCATGAGGTGATATTAAGTGAGAATGAGTTAATTTTTGGGTATTGGGTTATTATAGTGGGTATTGGTTTGGAGTATTGATAGGTATAGGTTGTTCGGGTATGCCCGAATGTAAATGTATTACGAAACGTAAGCGTTTTACGTAACCAATAAAAATAAATTATGAAAAGTTATAAATTATACTCTTAATAATCATATAACACTTACTTGATGTAAACTTTAACTTGTTTGGAGTCCGTTTACATTGAACGTTGATTTTTAGTTTACGCGATTTAAGTATAAGATAATAATTAAAAGCTAACGCGTAAAACCCTAAATATAAATAATGAAAATAATTGAGTTGGGAAATGACCTAAAAATGTGATATGTTACAGACTCCACCAGTTAGAAGAGCCTTGTCCTCAAGGCTCAAGTAGCAACACTTGACGAAGGTACGGGTTTAGTGAAGAGATGCGGATACTTCTTTTGAAATTGGTCTTCGCGTTCCCATATGAACTCAGGACCTCTCCTTGAGTTCCATCGAACCTTGACAATTAGGATATGGCTCTGTTTTAATTGTTTGACCTCTCAATCCATGATCTCTATAGGTTCCTCCATAAAACGGAGCTTGTCATCCACATGGAGTCCTTCCAACGGAACGGCTAATGGTTCGTCAGAATAACATTTCTTCAGGTTGGATACATGAAACGTATTGTGAACTCTGCTTAACTCTTGAGGAAGCTCAAGCTTGTAATCAACGGTTCCAATCATTTCCAGCACCTTGAAAGGTCCAACATATCTAGGGTTTAACTTCCCCCGTTTGCCAAAACGTACGACCCCTTTCCAAGGTGAAACTTTGAGCATAACTCTATCCCCAACCTGGAACTCCATCGGCTTATGCTTTAAATCGGCGTAACTCTTTTGTCGGTCATGAGCGGCTTGCATTCTTTGCTTGATCTGAATGACCTTCTCAGTTGTCTCCTGGACCATTTCTGGACCGGTGAATTGAACTTGCCCGACCTCAGCCCAACAAACAGATGAACGACACTTTAGACCGTAAAGTTCCTCAAAAGGTGCAGCCTTGATGCTAGCGTGATAACTGTTGTTGTAAGAAAACTCAACTAGTGGCAAATGTCTAACCCAACCATTTCCAAAGTCGATCACACAAGCACGTAGCATATCCTCGAGAGTTTGGATAGTTCTCTCGCTTTGTCCATCAGTCTGCGGATGGTACGCAGTACTCATATCCAAGTTAGTACCCAAAGCCTTCTGAAGTGACCTCCAGAAATTTGATGCGAATCTAGGGTCACGATCACAAATGATCGAGACATGTATTCCATGCCTCGTGACTACCTCCTTCAGTTACATTTTCGCCAATTTCTCCATGGAATCAGTCTCTCTCATTGGTGTAAAGATTGCAGACTTAGTAAGTCGGTCAACAATCACCCAAATGGTGTCATATCCTTGCGACGACTTAGGAAGCTTTGTGACAAAATCCATAGTGATATTATCCCACTTCCATTGGGGTATCTCGGGTTGTACTAACAAACCCGATGGCCTTTGGTGTTCAGCTTTGACTTTAGCACACGTCAAACATTTGCTAACATAGGTGGCGATGTCGGCCTTCATATTGGGCCACCAATATAGCTTTTTCATGTCCTGGTACATCTTGTCAGAACCCGGATGGATGGAGTATTTTGATTTGTGGGACTCGTGCATGATCACAGTCCTCAAGTCACCATAACATGGCAACCAACTCCTGCCGTTTAAGCATAAGGTTCCGTCAGCGCGGGGTTCCAACTTTTCCTTCGGTATATCCTTCCTGATCATACCACCTACATCTTCGTTCTTGAGATTCTCTGGTTTCTGTGCTTCGGTCTGAGCATTCAAGATTTGTTTGGGAAGATCCAAACCAATAGTCATCACTAAGGCTCGGACTCTTAATGGTTTAATTCGCTCTTTCCTGCTCAAAGCATCAGCAACAACATTTGCTTTCCCCGGGTGATAACGAATCTCACAATCGTAATCACTGAGCAACTCTAACCAACAACGTTGCCTCATATTCAACTCCTTTTGGTCAAGTATGTGTTGTAGACTCTTATGATTTACGTGAACATGTACATTGAGTTCCATACAAGTGTGCCTCTAACATCTTTAGAGCAAAAACCAACTGACCAAGTTCCAAGTTATGGGTAGTATAATTTTTATCATGAAATCTTAGCTGTCGTGATGCATAAGCATCACCTTCTCATTTTGCATCAAAACGCACCACTCCTTTATGTGACGCATCGCAATCAATTTAAATCTCAGCTCTTGAGGGAGAGCTAAGATGGGTGCGCTACATAACTTATGCTTCAATGTCTGAAACGCTTTGCTTCTGTTAAATGCGGCTCTTCTTCTAAGGTGAGTTTGTGTAATCGAGCCTTAGCAGATTTTTGAAAATCCTTACAATGATCTTTGTTAAGTAACGACAAGACTAAAAATTAACGATTCTCCATTAGAGTATTAAGGAGTGCCTAATATTTTTATGAGATTTCAATCTTGGCGGGATCCACGGATGAATGCCTTGTTCAATCACAGTGGCCAGATAAATTGTACCTGGAATCAAAATTCTCATTTAGAGAATTGTAGCGTACAACTCCTCCTTCTTAAATTCATAGAAATGCTTAAGATGCTCTTCATGTTCTTTCTTGTTCTTTGAATAAATTAGATATATCGTCGATAGATTAATTACAAATTATCAAGTAAGGTTTGCACACTGGTTCATGTTGGGTCTATTATACTGCAGTACATTTGCTCAAACCAAATGGCATCAATTGGAATAGTAATGGACCGCATTGAGTCCTAATTGTCGGTTCCTTCGAAATATCTCTTCTCGTACTCTAAGCTGATGGATATACCCGATCGACCCAAGTCTATCTTTGAATTAAACACTGAACTCTCTTATAGTTGATAAACCAAATCATCAATCCTTGGAGAGGATAAGGATTCTTCACCGTCAGCTTTTTATCAATTTCCCTGGTAGTCATTGCAATCTGAGATATCGATCCGTCCTTCTTTTGACAAAGACCGGAGCTCTCCAGGTGAGGAATTGGGTCTTATTATAAAGCCCTTGTCGGATAGTTCTTGCAGTTGTTCCGACAACTCTTTCATTTCGGAAGGAGCTAATCGATAGGGTGCTCGTGCTACAGGTGCAGCACCAAGCATCAAATTGATTTGGAATTTGTTAGGATTTACATATTTGATGAGACAAAAGAACAAAAGAATGAAACAAGAAGAACTAATTTAGCATTATGGGATTTTAGAAGACTTGAAGTCAAACAGTAGTTATCTTCTCATTCAATGCAGTCAAACAACGATTAATGTGATTTGAGATTTATTCAACTCTGAAAGATTAAATGCTGATTTAGTTTCCTATTATTTAGTCAACATATTAAAATATATTTGATACGTATTTAATTACAATTGTTGACTGCGACTTTTTTGCTTTTGTAATGTTCTTACTGTGTCTTATTCTATTTTAAAGAGATTCATAGAACATAGTTTTATATATCCAGATATATAGAGCTCTCCCAATGAGAGTCTAGTAAACGTGTGTGTGTACACAGTAGTTAGTTAGTTAATAGTTATTTAGTTAATAGTTAGTTAGTAGTCTCAAAGTATAGATTTGGTTTGATACCTTCAAGCTCCCCCTAGCTCATTACACTTCTATGATTATTGACCTTGGTTGCTAACGAATCCATAGATCAAATTTCTTTAATAGGTTTAACCTACATGAAGGGTTAGTTTTGTGTATCATAATATATATCATGAAGCAATAGGATAAATATATGATAGATGTGTGCATGCATCTTCTTGACGAATGCTCCCCCTTATTTGAGGCGTTAAGGTATGATTAAAAACCTACGAATAAGGTTAGTGCAAAACTAGATTCTTCGTTGGATGGGTATATACAACCTAATGTATATAAGATGCACTCCATAAGTTCTTGATGGAAGCTCCCCCTTGTTTGGGGCACCAAGGAATCGAGTTATGAAGGCGTACTACAAAACGAAGTTAGTAGACCAGTGCACATATACATAATGATGATGATAGCTATGAAAAAATAGATATGTGAGAATAGTGTTTTATCATAAAGTTTAAAATCATGTTTATGATCTAGTAACATAACTAATAGATAAAGTGCTAGAAGTTAAAAATCAAGAAATTTTGAATTTTGGCGACTGGTGAGGGACAGATCTACCAAAAGCACAGACAGATCTACCAACCTTAGATCCGTCGATCCGCAAGACTCTAAAAATGGATAGAACCCAGTTTTGTAGCCAAAACCTAAAGCACTTAGTATGTAAACACTTAATTCATGAATAATAACAATTAAGAGTCCTAAAAGGATAACATACCAAGTCATAAAGATGTTAAGAATTATGCAAGCGTTAAACATAATATCCTCACAAAAAATCATAAAGGAGATCATGATAGCAAAAATACATATAGTAAGATACTATCGGGGAACACGATATGCATGTCTTACGTATGAGTACTCTAAAGTATGACACTTTCAAGAAATGTTGGAAACTAAACACATGGCATTGTTTTTTAAAAATAACAACCTAAATGATAAGAATAAAAAGAACCAAGACACATGCTTGATGACTAAGATTAAATTGACACCAAATTTATCTAACCAGTCACACCAACTTTAATAAATGAGAAAGTAATTTGTTTATTGATTGACACACCATTGTTATGAGAATAACATCTTTCAAGATGTCATTCGGATAAAGAGTACTATCGTATTTAGAATGACATGTTCCTTAAGATATCATTATCTACCAAAGATGATGATTTGAATTCGGATAGACTTTCGTTAAGGGTTGTATTAAGAAATTCCTAAATCCTTAAGGTTTCTTTGTTAAGCATTATGTGTTCTTTTCATGTGTGGGGTGTTCTAGGAAAAACATTATTGTAAGACTTTAGGTCGAACTATATGTTAACGATAAGGATGATTTGTTGAGAAGACATACTCTAAGTATTGTTGGGATTTACAGATTTAATGAGACAAAAGAACAAAAGAATGAAACAAGAAGAACTAATTTAACATTATGGGATTTTAGAAGACTTGAAGTCAAACAATAGTTATCTTCTCATTCAATGCAGTCAAACAACGATTAATGTTGATTGGAGATTAATTACAACTTGAAGATTAATGCTGATTTAGTTTCCTAATTATTTAATTAACCATATTAAATACATTGACTAAGTATTTAATACAATTGTTGACAGGAATTAATTTTCTTTGTAAGTGTTATGGTCTATCTCTATATAAAGAGATCATAGACACATAGTTTTATAAATCCAAAAACATAGAGTCGACTGATGAGAGTCGAATAGTAAAGGTGTGTGCGTGTATACCAGAGTTAGTAGTTAATTAGTAATAGACATATTATAGATATCTATGTAGTAGTTAGTAACCCCAAGTTATAGTTGGGGTAATAGGGAAATCGTTTGAATGAAAAACCTTGTTTGATAATATTGTTTTCTTATTATTCTGCTGTGCATTCAATATTATATGTAAAACATATCCTAGATAGGCTTAAAAGATCTCCACAATTGGTATCAAAGCCTGGTGGCTCGTGATATCTAGGATATACAAGGTTTATGGAGTCGATTCTAT
>BQNB010187304.1:0-12052 GCA_026074375.1 Tanacetum coccineum
ATGTATGCATTTTCCTAGTTGTTCTCTTATTCCGGGAAGTCATTCGGGGGAATGGTCCATTCTGGTTCAGGTGTAGCTGGTCTTTCATCTTCTTGAATCGGTTTAAACTATGTAGCAGTCTTTACCTTGGGAATATGAGCATTATCAGTGTCCTCCAGATCTGAGACATGCCCTTCATCTTGTTTTGAAACGTCATCAGAGGAATGTTCAGAATGTCCAGATTCAGGTTCAGAGCTGTGCATCGAAGAGTCAATAATAACATCTCTTGTGTCAGTGATTTGCCAGCCAGTTAAGGTAAGAGTTAGATGTTGTTTGGATGCAGATGCATCAAAATCATGTGGTTTCTTCGAACTTTGCTCATCACCTTTAGGAGGAGGTTGAGCTTACCCAGAAGCACCTGAATCGTGTCTTCTCCTTTTTGCTGACTTACCCTGGTTTGATCCAGCTGAAGGGCCTTCATCATCGTCATCGTCTTCATCATCATCACTATCATGCTTTCTTTTGTGGTCTTTAACCCTGTCTTTAACCTCCTTATTATTAGCCTTGTATAAATCAAGTCAACGTTCAACAATAAAAGTCAAGAGTCAATAATCATCATCCAAGTCAAGTCAAGACATTTATTAGTATTTATTAGTCATTAATTTGTATTGGGCTCAAGCCCATAGTAACGATTCTAGAATCGTTTCTATATCCCTTATTATAGGATATTTGGTTATCAATTTGAAGATAAGCAAAACAATTTCCCTTCAATGGTTGAATTATCATTATTTAATATGGTATCAGAGAACCCTATCTCTTTCAAAAAAAAAATACAAGCCTAAATCTTTAAATCTGCCGTTGCATTTTTTCTGTTCTTTGCTTGCCTGCTGAGCTATCATTTGCTTGCATTATTTCCTTTCATATCGACATGCTTAAGTGTTGCCGTATTACTTTTCTTAAGGTACATCATGACAAGTTTTAATACAAATTGGTCTACCTGTTGTTCACACGTTCAGGTGTTACCAATCAGTATAATGTTGCATTATCAAGCTACTTTAATGGATCATATCCATTTACACCTAACATGGGCTTTGTTAACTTCCAACAGTCCAACATGGCCGAATCCATTTCACACCCTATACCCCTATACTCGGCCCAACCCAACAATTTGGGGTTATGTTATCTTCAGTCTGGACGTAGACATAATGTCATCAACTGCTCAAGCGCATCATTCATGACACACCTCATGCTAATTTGGTGTCTTCGTGCCAATTTCAGCATCGGTTCCAAGGGCAACTCCCAGCCGGCATGCTAATTACAATTAGCAGCCATCCATACTTCTTCACAAGCATTCCCTAACGATTGATCTACAAGATATCAAATTGGAACCTTGGATACTGGGGCGTCTCTCATCTAGCCGGATTACAAGGTCATGTCCTCTCTTTTAGCATCCAAAGTGTATAAATCTGTATTTTTTGACAATGGCCAACCTATACCCGTTACTCACATGGGCCATAGCCTTTTGCATACACCACATAAACCCATTCACCTTCATCATGTTCTTGTCACACCTAATATAATTAAAAATTTTATTTCAGTTCGATAATTTACTCGTGATAATAATGTGGTTTGTTGATTTTGATGTTTGGATTCTCTGTAAAGGTTTACCAGACCCGCGGTCTTCTTCTTCCGCTGTGATTGTACTGGTGATCTTTCCCGTCACTCAACAAACCCCCATCCTTTACACATACCTTTGTTTTGCTTTCATGAGCCCACAAAGTGGCACAGACGCCTTGGACACCCGAGTGAAGATGTGCTTCGTCGTTTAGAGTCTTCTCATTTTATCTCATATATTAAAACAAAGTTGCCCGCTTATGTGTCTGTTGTCAATTAGGCAAACATAAGCTTCCTTTTTCCAGTTCGAGTCTATGTTGGGGTCAGTATTTGCTATTATTCACTCTTGATTTATGGAATCCCCCCATCTCAAGTGAAAGAGTGGCATTGAAATATTTTCTATATTTTTTTGGATCAACTTCTCGCATTCTGTGTGGGTGTATCACTTTGCTTCATAAATCCGACGTGTTTGATACTTTGTTTACTTTACGCGATATGTGAATAAACAAATTAATTGTTGTATTAAGGCTTTGCAATGTGCCATGGAGGTGAGTATGGATAATACGCTTTCACAACTTTTTCGCCAAAAGGTCATGCAGTTTCGGTTTTCTTGTCCAAATCTCTCAACAAAATGGGAAAGCGGAACGTATGCTACGACCTTAACAACATTACCGCAAATATTGTTTGCAAGCACACATACCTCCCTATCATATTGGGTAGAAGCCCTAAACCTGGCCGCTCACCTTTTAAATAGTTCATTCATCACTGCCATCAATAATGAGATACCGTTCACTAAGCTTCATAACAAACCACCCACATATGATCATTGCGAGTGTTTGGATGCCTTTGTTATCCACACATTTCCTTTGATCATAAACTTCAACCTAGGTCCACAGCATTGTTGTCTTTCTTGGTACCGGCTCTACTTCGAGGGTACCGTTGCCTTGACCTTTCAAAAAAAAAAACCACAAATCATATTCTCGACATGTCATCTTTGATGAGACCCATTCAGCCTTTCGGTCATAATATCCCGACACTCACCATACTATGTTTTCTTGCATACCCCCTCCCACTACACCATAGTCCATACCACTCATACATAACAATCACCAATTACATCCCCAATGCACCATGCCTCCAATCTCCTATCCACGAGCCCTACTTATCGCCTCAAGCCCACCGCAATCCCCTCACCACCCCTTACCTCCTCGTACTCCAGCAACCACCAACAAATTACGGTCCCTCTTTATCTTCAACTCACGCGCCACTACACAAGCTACAACAAGAATACCATATCATCCTCACTGTGATATGCTTATGGGAACGGGCCACAACTACCAATACTCATCATATGGTCACCCGTGCAAAAGCCGAAATTTCAAAACCTCTTGCGCGTATAAATTGTCATGCCACTACTACTTCGCATGTTCCTCGCTCTTATTTACATGCTCTTCGTGACATAATTGTACATAAGGCTATGGTAGATGACTATAATGCTTTGATTTCTACAGGATGTGGGTCTTGTGCCTCGTCTCGCTAATGTTAATTATTGTTCGATCTTTGTGCTTTTAAGCATAAGTTTAATGCAGATGGCTGTTGGAGCAGGTATTAAGCTCGATTGGTTGCGAATGGTCAGCAGTCAACAGCGGGGATTGATTTTGATGAGACCTTTAGTCGGTCGTCAACGGCTATATTCGCTACTGTCTTGAGTCTTTGCAGTGGACATCGTGATTGGCCCTACTTATCAGCTTGATGTGAGATGCTTTTTCTTCATGGGTTTGTGAGACTGTCTACATGCATACACTAGGGTTTGTTGATTCCGCCCTCCCAGATTATGTTTGTCATTTGCAGGTGCTATGTTATGGGACTTACACAAGCTCCGCGGACATGGTTTCCTGCGGTTTGCTAGCTTTATTACACCGTGTCGGTTTTCAGCATTGTAAACGTAGTACTATTTATGTTTATCGCATGGCGTTGAATGTTATGCTTATTGTCTGTATATATGGTTGATCATACTACAGCTTCGTCTTACTGCTCTACTTTATAGCGCATTATTAACCTTGACTTCCATAGTGAGGTTTGCTATGATGACCTTTGCTCTCTCAATTTTTCCTTGGGTGTATCTGCACAATCGATCGATTCTGGTATGTTTTTGTCTCAGGTCGAAATTGCTGGAGGAAATTCTTGATGCGCGCTCACATGCAGATTGTAACCCATGCAAGACCCCTGTGGACATGAGTCCCAAAAACTCGGTTCTGATGGTGACCCTGTCAGTGACCCTACTTTATATCGTAGCCTTGCAGGTGCTCTTCAGTATTTGACATTCACACGCCCGGATATATCTTATGTTGTGCAACAGATCTGTCTTTACATGCATGATCCTCGTGATCCACATTTTACTGCTTTGAAGCGTTATTTTGCGTATGTTGTAGTGGGACTATGACCATGGACTTCAGCTTTTTGTTCCATTCCACTAGTCAAATCATGCTTATACAGAGGCTGATAAGGGCTGGTTGCCCTGTTACTGTAGGTTACTGGTTGAAAGCTGGACCTTCCAAATTAGCTTTGCAGAGCTTCTTCTTTCCTGTTCGTCTGCAGAACCATTGGATGAAGGAAACTATATCATACGTCTTCCTTTGAAGCTTGTTCTTCGCGGGAACTTGATACGTTGTGGCGTATGCATTTGCCCAGTTGTTCTCTGGTTCAGAGAAATCATTCGGGGGAATGGTCCATTCTGGTTCAGGCGTAGCTGGTCTTTGATTTTCTGGAATCGGTTTAAACCAAGTAGCAACCATTACCTAAGGAATATGTGCGTTATCAGTGTCCTCCAGATCTGAGACATACCCTTCATCTTGTTTTGAAATGTCATCAGAGGAATGTTCAGAATGTCCAGATTCGGGTTCAGATCTGTGCATCGAAGAGTCAATAACAGCATCTCTTGTGTCAGTGATTTGCCTGCCAGTGGAGGTAAGAGATGGATGTTGTTTGGACGTAGATGCATCAGAATCCTGTGGTTTCTTCAAACTTTTCTCATCATCTTTAGGAGGAGGTTGAGCTGACCCAGAAGCACCTGAATCGTGTTTTCTCCTTTTTGTTGACTTACCATGGTTTGATCCAGCTGAAGGGCCTTCATCATCATCATCGTCTTCATCATCATCACTATCATGCTTTCTTTTGTGGTCTTTAACCCTGTCTTTAACCTCCTTATCCATGGCATCTTCATCTGCTATTAACGCTTCCATAAGAGCATGGTATAGATGGTAGTTGGCAGGATTTCTGTTTGCAGTCCTGTTCTTATTCATGTGTTTGAAGAGAGCACTCTTTAGATCAAATTCTTCAAGTGCAACTTTATCAGTTGACCTGATGGTATACGTTGACTCTTGTTTCTTCTCACCTTGTTCCCTTTTGATTCTGATAATCTCTTTCGGACTCTTTTTAGATTCTTGATTCTTGATAGACTCTGGGCCAGGCAGCACAGAGTATTTCTCAATTAAATCTGCAGTGTGTCGTTCAAGAATCCTAAGGAGAGCATCATCAAGTTTTGTTCCTAGATACTTATCAACAACTGTAGGAACTTGGGATTTAATAGAAGCCAAAACAGCAGCAGAGTGATCAGTCTTCTTTACTTCAGACATATCTTGCTCCAATTTTGCCACTCTTAGCTGAAGGGCGATGAATGGAGTGATCTCTGGGAGAGTTGTGGTGATAGATGTAGCTTCCGTGTTGATTGGTGGAGTTGTGACCTGTGAAGACGGTTTAGGAGATGAGAAATCAATGACGGGAGCGATCACTGGAGGAGTTGACGTGACGGTTTGATGACTTGGATCAGGTATGGTGGAATCAGACTCATTTACAACTTTAGATTTCTCCTGATCATCTTCGGTTGGTTTGTCATAAAGAAATTGATCCCCAAAGTTATCAGTGTCTTCTAGATTTTTCATGGACGACATAGAACCAGAATGACTTTCTGGATTATCTTCGATGACATGTTCGTCAGTTATGAGTTTCAGGTTTTCATGAACCTTTGGGTAGGCTGTAGCGAGGAATTCTTCATCCATGTGCTCAGGGTTTGGTCCAGCAAGAGACACATGTACTTTTCCAGAGTCTGATCCAGTCTGGTCTTCTTGCATGGGCTCAGGGTCTGGTCCAGCCAGAGCCTCATGTGCTTTTCCAGGGTCTGATCCAGCCTGGTCTTCTGTACGAACAGATATCCCTACTCCTGATGTCACTGTGGACGAAGCTACTTCACCTTGTTCTTTGTCACCTTTAGGAGCAGCGGCTTCTGTTCCACTTTCTGTTCGTTCTGAATCAGTTGTTGATGAAGATTCATGGACCACTTTCTCTGATGTATCATCTTCAGGTTGAGAAGAGGGTCCAGTTGTCGAATCATGAGGTGCTTGATCACGCCTAACAAGGATAAACTTATCCGTAATTCTTTTCTTCTTTGACAGATAGATCAAGGAATGAGCTACTTGTTCTTCGGTTACAATAGCCTTACCCTTGCCCACTACTTCAGGTAGTTTGGGAGTTGTTTCAGAAACTGGATCCCTGGTCGCTACTCCTCCAACAGGTGCCTGACCTTGTGGCAGAAAGGAACGATCTAAGCTAAGCTTAATTACTCGTTCTATGTTAGCATCAGCACCTTCACCTTCTCCCTTTTCTTGATGCGCATCCAAACTCATCTTTTTGGCCAGTTCGAGAGAAGGATCATCACCTTCTCCTTGAGGAACAGGTTCTTGTTGAGCTTCATCATCTTCATCAACAAGTTGGAAAGAAGGCTTTCCTTTTCTAAGTTTCTGTGGAATCTTACGCTTAGAAGGTTTCTTTGTCAGAGACTTAGGTTGTTTGGATGAAGGTGGCTTGGTTGGTTTGACAGGAGTAGTAGTTGTGGGATTCTTGGGTGGAGCACGCTTTGTTGCAGGTTCAGGTTGCTTGCTTGCACTATCCTGTGGTGTTTTCTTTGTATTCTTAGCAACCATTTCCAGATACTTTGGATAGTACAAAGATTGTTGAATGGATTGAGTAATTAATTATTTGGGAATCGCCATTCCAAACACTTCATCTATTTTACCTTTCGAGATAAACTTGAGATTACCTAGCAGGAAGTCATCTCCTGGAAGATGACAAGGAGACTTCGGTCTTTTATGTACATCACTAGTGCTCCCTAAATAGTAGATTATCATCTTAGTAAACCGCCCATACAGAATGAGAAGAGGAACTGCTTTCTTCTTAGGGTCTTTCAGACTGGCTTTATGACTTGCCTTATGTGAGAAGAATGTCTGAATCCCTTGAGTAAACTCTTCCCATAATAGTTATGCATGATCAACATTAGTTTGAGTGACAATGCCCCACAACATTTGTAGCACTGGGTGTCTTGGTTTGTCACCACCAGATGTCTTTCCGGTTAAGCACTGGTTAATCAGTGTTAGAATTGCTCTCCATGGCTGATATACATAATTCACACGTATATTGGAGACAAATTCTACAGGTTCAGGGTACCCCAGCTGATTTACAAAATCAATCACCGTGTCACCAGTCGGAGGTAACTCAAATGGGTGAGCTGGGTCGACAGGAGTAATATCTAAGGCCTTTCTAAAAAGATCAGCACTTAGATTGAACCATTGTTCATCAACTTGACAGCAATAAACCCCAGTCTTCTCGTCATACTTCATAGAGTTCCAGAACTGCTGAATGTAGACGGCAGGAACACTAGCAGAGGCAGAGAACGCTCTGAAGAAGTTGGTGTTACGCAAGATGTCCACAGATATCTGAAAGATGGGGTTCTTCTGTATCTTTTGAGCATCGAAAAGAAGATTGCTTTTCCCGATTTGTAACCATTGAGAGCGAGGTACAATCTGCTCATCTGTTCTTGTTGGTGCTTGAGCGGGAACATTTTGCTCTGCCATCGTATTCTGCATAAGAGTAATTAACAAAGGAAACAAGCATGGCAGAGAAACGATGTTAGAGAGGAAGGTTGACATTGACATGACATGCCTCGACTGATTAAGGTAGATTCATCACAGTTTTGATGAAAATGCAACAATTTAGGCCACGAGTTACAGGATTGGTCAACAGATACTATTACATGTTATCTAAACCCAGAAAGGTAATAGATATGTAATTGGGTCATTGGAGAGGGCCTTTAAAGATTATCGGGCTTAATGGGCCAAATTAATGAAAATTAGCCCAAACCGCCGTGAAGCAGAATGCCAACCCGCCGTGAGGTGGATTGAGCAAACCGCCGCGAGGAAAGGCACCAACCCGCCATGATTATTAAAATAATATTGACCAAACCGCCGCCATATTTGAAAATTTTGAAATGGCGGTTGGCGTATTTTAATATTATTAAAATAATTCACCAAACCGCCGCGAGGCAGCGGTTTACCTGTACAAATAAAATATTAAAAAATGTATAATTACCGGCAACCCCTGTGATCAACCCGCCATTAGGCCAACTCGCTGATAAGATATATAAACATAACCAGGAGTAGAAACTAATTTATTAAAAAATAATAATAAATTCAACCAAACCGTCGCTGTGCGGCGGTTTCCCTGAAAACATTAAAATAATAATAAAATAACCAACCCGCCACCTAGAATCATAATCAACTCGCCATGCGGACTGATTTCTTAAAATTCAAACCACGCACATCCTTTGGCAAAACTAATCACATCCTAAGGCATTCCTAGGCTTTCTTACGCATCAGATACACATTCTTAAGACTACATTGGCATTTTGATCTAAAACGACCCTAGAATCATTCTTAAGACACACAGATGTTTGCCAACTGATTAAACACATATATCATAGTGATCACATCCCTATTCAGCATCTTTCCCACAAAACAATTTCAATTTCCAAACAACATTTAAACATTTCGAAACCCTAGTCACTAAATCTAATTTTTTTTAACTCTTTTTAATGTCTTTTAAATCGATTCCATTGATACACACATAGAATAAATGATATAGATTAAGGTTTGATGAATACCTTTGCAAGAAACACTGGAAATCAAAGATTTGAAACTGGTTCTTGCGGCGAGTATGCGTAAGATTGTGTGATTGAGTGTAATTACGATACTGGTTATAGATTAAGTATGAACAAAACCCACTCACCGCCCCCTTTTTATAATCCAATATAAGAGATGTCAAAAATTCAAATCCTAAGGATTCAATCTTCTAATAAATTTTTTGTTTTACATAATATCTAAGGTTATTCCTAGTTTTCTGCCAATTGGCAATTTAGTGCCCTAATTAGGTAAATAAAGACTAGGAAAACAAAAAGCAAAATGCATTTAAATCCCTAAACATTATAACTATAGACAACTTTGGTCCTTTGAGTTAAAATTAATTAACTCCGCTTCAAATATTAACCTATTAGAATACAACAACATTATCTTAATAGATTTTAACTTAGGAGGTTTATTTACTGACACAACCATAGAAGATCCTCCCAATCACTTCCTAATAGAAACCAGTGTATGAAGATTTTAAAATACCCAACTTCTCAATTCACTCTCCCCCTCAAACAACGACCCTTTTTCCTATTGAAAGAGCTGCAGTCGTTGATTGAGAAAGTAAAATTTACGCGCACACCCATAATGTATTGGAATATTAAAGTAATCCATGCCCCGACAGCGACACGGTTGCAATTGAAGTCATTGCAACCAAATTAGTATTAAATACCAAATGACATAAAATATTTACTAAGCCTTTTTTTTTTAATATAACTATATACCAGGATACATGAAGGCACATTCGATTACTCATCTTCTCCTTCTTGAAGGCTCATAAGTATTCAGGTCAAACTCTTCATGCCAAGCGTGGAAGAAGAAATTAAAACCGTTCTCTTGTAACGCTTTTGCTGAGAATTGACGCAAGTTTATAAGTTCGTTTCCCACAAGTAAGTTCAACCACTCTATTTTCCACTTGGCTTCTCGATTGAAAATTTGGTTACGTCTGTCCATGGCTTTGATCGAGAGTGCTGGACATTGTTTAACAAAAAAGGCAAAGAGGCAATTGCACTTTATGTTTATCACTACAGAGGAATTTTATTGAAGTCAAATTCGTAGTCTTTGAGCTGTGATCGCATCCAAAGGATTTGAGCACAACATCCAGACATGGCAATGTATTCAACACTGTTGATAGATATTGCAGGTGCTTCTATCCTTCTTGATGACCAGCAACCAATCTATCTCCAAGAAACTGAGCCACTTCCCGACGTACTTCCTTCTTGTAAGTCTTGACATCCCGCATGATCTCTCTGCATAAGCTGTGAGTGACATGGCGTTTGTCTTTCGGATACCAAAGACCCATGTAACTGGTACCATTCAATAACCGTAAGACACGTTAGAGGTAGCTTTCAAAAAGTGCTTTATTTTGGTAGGCTATAAGCCTATATATCTAGTACACATGCATACAGCAATACAAGGTCCGGTCTACTAGCAGTAATGTACGATTATGGAGCCAACCATTCTCTAAATCGAGTTTGGTCAACTGAATCCCCATGAGATCCTCTTCCATTTTCAATAGATCCACCATGGTATAATCGACAGTGTCAGAGAGATCCATTCCATATTTCTTAAGGTTTCTAAGCATATTTTGCTTGGGGGACTTTAAGAAACTTGTAGTGCAAAGAAAAAACGACATTAGTCCCCATCATATGACAACGAAATTTGATCTCATTTCTTTGGAAAATAAATGACGCGCATTATGATCTGTTGAGGGCAAAAATGATGTCAACTATACAATATTTTGAACAATTAGAATAGAGTTGTGCCTGATTTGCGTGTGAATAGCGTTGGATCCATGGCGCCCTTGAAGAAATTGTTGGCCAACAGGAACTTAGAGAGGGTGTCATACCACGCCCTTGGTGCCTGCTTTAGCCCATAAAGAGCTTTCTTCAGACGATAGACGTGAGTAGGATTTTCCTGGTCTTCAAATCCTTCAGGTTGACTGACAAAGACTTCTTCTTGAAGATCACCATTCAGAAAAGCAATTTTGACATCCATCTGGTAGATGATCATGTTCTTGGTTGCAGCATTGGCAATGAATATTCTGATGGCCTCTATCCGTGCAACTGGAGCAAATGATTCTTCAAAGTTAATACCTTCCTCCTGACGATAGCCCTTTGCAACTAACCGAGCTTTGTTTTTCAGTACATCACCATATTCATCAAGCTTCACTTCGTAGATCCACTTGAGAGCGATAACCATTACATAGATTGGGCGAGGTACTAATTCACATACTTCAAGTCAATCAAATTCGTGAATTTCATCTTGCATGGCTTGAAACCAGCAGTCTTCTATCACGGCCATTTTGAAGTTCTTGGGTTCGACTTTGGACAGTTCAGTATGGAAACAGCACCACAAAGCATCGGATGCTAACTGTTTTCTGGTAGATACAGGACGAGAGGGATTGCCAACGATGTTATCCAGAGGATGATCTTTGGTCCATTTTCTGAGATGATCTGGTGGTTGACTCACTTGGTTGGGTTCAGCTAAACTAACATCCCCTGATGTTGACTGTGCAGAACTAGGTTCTCCTGCAACAGGGTTAACTGAGGGATGAAGGTCAGCTTGAGTAATTGAGGTGTCTTCGATAGTTGGTCCGGCTGCAACACCTTGAAAAAAGACTAGAGGATGCACTTGTGAGGATGACAGTGAATAACTTGTAGAAGGTGCATCTTGAGCAATCGTTGTAGAAACAGATGTATTTGTAGAAACAATTGGAGCATTAACAACAGTAGCCGTAGGGACTGGTTCACTATATGTAGATTGATCAAAGTATTCATCGAACATCGGTTGGAATAAAATCTCCAGATCTTTATCTGTTGGTGGAATGTATGTAGTTGCAGGGACAAGTGGTTGCAGTTTTACGTACCTATAAAATATATAATAAAAATACTACTTAGGTAAATTCCAACTATTCACCTTTAACCAAGGTAAAAAGTTAAGACTTACAAAAATAATATATAATATATATAATATACGTATGTTAAACCGGGTAAATATGATCACCCGGGTCGTTTCCCCAATGACTAGTGAAATTGAAACTACGTTTTAAGTTCGGATCCTGATTTGAATGAAGCAAAAATATTTGATTTGGAAAGATATGAAAATAAAATTCAAATGAGCAATTAAACAAATACGGAAAAGCAATTTATTAAGCGAAATGGACTAAAACTTAACCCTAAAATTGTAAACTAAAATTTCACTAAATAAAGAAAAATCGCAGAAAATTATTAAAAATAAAAGCCCTAATTTTTATCTTTTTATAAAAGTTTAATTAAACTAATTATAAATTAAACCTAATTACTAATTAAAACTAGTAAGCTTAGTTAACAACTTAACTAATGGACTAATGGAGCAAAGATCTATGAGACTAACGGGGAAACTTAACAACTAATCGGAGGGCCAACTTAGTAAACAACTAAATTTGAAAGTTACACTATCTACCC
>BQNB010187305.1:0-12052 GCA_026074375.1 Tanacetum coccineum
AAGATCCTTCCTTTGGAAGTTATTTTGCTATTTTTTTATAAAAATATAAAAAGTTCATTAATTCGATTCCTATCGAATTAGTAAAAAAATATATAAAAAGCAAAAACAGATTGATAACTAAACATATTTAAGACAAATAAGCAGTGATCAACATAAATTAAGTACTAATAAGCAATGAATTAAGCTATGCTATATATTTTTTGGTTTTTAACAGTATATGAAGGAAAACAACTAAAAATGAGTTTTAAGCTAAAATTTAACTAAATAAGCATCAACTAAGTATAATAAGCACAGATAAGCTATTTCTAACAATCACAAGCTAAAAATAAGCAGAATTAAGCAAATAAGCAGTAAAATAGTAATTGAGCAGAAAATTAAAAAGAGTAAGAGTACCTTTGTCCTTTGCTTAAACAAGGACTGGAATGCTCAAATGAGCTTTTTCTACAAGCTCTGGCTTATTAGGAATAAGCCAGTAAGTCCATAAGCCCATCCATATTTGGCTTATCATCCATTAATCAAAAGCTTTGGAAATTTGAGAGTGAGTTTAACAGTCCAAAAGCTCAGTTAAGCTTGTTAAGCTTAACTGAGTAAGAGATTAGCTTATTAAGAAAATTGAGCTTATTAAGAGCTTATTTAGTTGAAACAGTAACAAATATAGTTGAAATTTAGAACACGAATTAAACTTTTAAAACTGAATTTCATTAATATAAAAGAGATTACATTACATTGAAAAGAAGATTACATAAGTTGATTACAATAAGCTGATTAAAACAGTAAATAAGCTAAAGCTAAAATTACACTACTCCTAGATAGCTTGATGTGAGTGAGGAGAGGGGCTATTTATAGCTGCACAATGAAGATTCTAGCCTTTGGAGTTTGTTAGACGCTCCTTGCAATCCTGGCTCTCTATTTCGTTCAATCATTGGATATGCATTATAAGCCGTTGGATCAAATCATAGCTCACACGGATTGCCAGCGTGGCAATCCGTGATGTGACACCTTGTGCTTGTTTTAGGCAGGCTTTAGTGTAAAATCTTGCATCTTTGTGTGTTTCTTCACAATCCACGTGTGATTCCCTTTGTGGGTATTGGCCAATGAGAAAGCTTGATGATGTTTTACCCTGCCATAGTGATCCTTATCACATGAATTACCCTGCCACGTACTCAATTAGCATTTGCCCTTTGTTTTTATCCCTGTGGTTAAACCTTGAAGAAGATAAACAGTAACAACCAAGTTTGGCGCCATTTTACATTTATAAAGGTGCGTTTGATTTGTGTTGACCCGGGCCTATTTGATTTGACTTGGGCTTTTATAAATTGAAATGGGCCGCAGATGTGTTTGGTTTTGGGCTTTGGAAATGTTAACAGGTATGGTTTTTTTGATTTGTTATAAGGGATAACGCCCGTTATCTTTTTATTAATAAAAGATAACGGGGTTAGGTTTTAGGGTTAATTTTGCAATTTGGTGATTTTTGAGGGACTGTTTTTGGGATTTTGGGTTTTGTCATCTTGTGAGTTTGACCAAGGGTTGACTAAGGCTTTGACTTGAGTTGACTTTTTGTCTTTTGAAAGCTTTCTCCCGGCTCTTTGCGTGCTCTTCCGTTCCCGTGTTCGTGTTTGTCCGGTTTTGACCGTTTTCTTGTGATTTTTGCTTTTATCCGTACCTACACAATAAGAAAGACAAAACAAGCAATATACAAGCCTTTTATGCATAGTTTTGGTCTTTTAAGGGTCATTTTTGATATAAACGGATATGTGTTTTCACACATATCAGTGATCATCTCAGTGAGATTGGAATGGTGGTGAAATTGGTTGAGTTCATTTTATACACTTTTGAGTGACAAGGAAATGATTATTGAGATTTGAGCGTTTCCGTGTTAAATGTGTAAGTATTATTACATATACGTATTTTTGTGTTAGTAATCTAAGATAGGTTTAGATTTTAAGTGGTAAGTTAAGAATAATGTAAAAAAAATATATTTTAGGAAAGTTAGGTTGAAAATGAAAAGTTAAAAAGTTATTTTTAAAAGTCTAGTGAATTTCGTTTAAGCAAAAAGGTATAGTCAAATTAGTTAAGGTTTTTATAAAAATTTAAGGAAATACAAGTAATTATATAATTAATAAATAAAAGAAAAAAAATAAAATAAAAAAAGAAAAGGGCCATGGTCGGCCGGTTCTAAGAAAAAAAAAGGGGGAAAAGAATTTTATTTGGAATCAAATTATAATTGGTAATTATCTAGGACTCCTTATTGTAGGCTATAAATACAAAATAAATCCCAAACCCCCTCCCCCTTGCGTTTGACGACCGAACAGGAGAAGAAAAAGAGAAAAAAAATTTAGGGTTTCTTTGCTAAGGTATTTTCTAATTCTTGTTTAATTCTAGTTAATTTTTAATTAATGTAATCTAGCATGATGGATTAGGGTTTTAAACATGTAATTTTCGGCTAGGGTTTGGATTAGGGTTTTATGTTTCTGAAAGTTTATGATGTATAGATCATGTTTGATCATTCGTTTGATTGTTTTCATGATTGGGTTAGTCGGTTAGGGCTTGATCTTTAGATATAGTCGTTTTAATTTACTGCAGAATTTTGGTCAGTCTTGTAGAGGTCATAACTCATTCATAAAAATTCAAATAAACAATTTACAACATACTGGAGATAACCTCAGAGAGTCTACTTTCCATAAAAGTTGGTCTCGTGAGTTT
Source organism: Tanacetum coccineum (assembly GCA_026074375.1). Taxonomy (NCBI): domain Eukaryota; kingdom Viridiplantae; phylum Streptophyta; class Magnoliopsida; order Asterales; family Asteraceae; genus Tanacetum; species Tanacetum coccineum. The sequence goes on from BQNB010187305.1 coordinate 2,704, forward strand.
TTATGGTCGGGAAGTAGGTCAAAAGGTTGTTATAAAACCAGTGGGTAAAATTGTGACGAATTTCAGTTTTGGTTTTGATTTTTCTAAAAATACTTAGACATCTAGTTAGAGGCTCTAAATCACGTGGAAGTTAGTTTATATATTTTGTGTGACCCATGAACTTTTTCTAAGCATATAATGAGGTCTAAAGTGGTCATCTAGTGTCATACTTTTAGGGGGGGTCAGATTCAGGACGAATTCTGGACACTTTGGATTAATGAATTTCTAAAGGGTATTTGTAAAAGGGTAATGGCTTTGGGAGAGCTATGAGAGGTTCATAGGACATATATGTAGCATGTTGAATTTTGGTTTGAATTGTGGAAGTATTTAAGTGGTACGTTTAGGACGCATAAGCGAGTATAAAATTATGCTCAAAACCAGAAAATTTAAAGTATAGCATTGAAGTATAAATGGCATATGTAGGAGTTGGAAAAGGGTTAAATTAAGTATAGAACTATGGTAGATAGCTTAGATATCCATCATAGTTGAGGTTACATCATATTGGGTTGAATGCCTAATTGATGGTAGCTTATTGTGTGCTTAATTGTTTAGATTATCCGTGAAGTGTTTGTGAAGCTTTTGTTGGATTCTTTTGGGAAGCTAAGCATCAGGTGAGTTTCATAGTCCCACTTTTTAATGTTTTTACATTTGGGATGGAAATGATGCAAAGAGGTTTTGAAATGTTTTAGTTACTGTGATAATGTGATTTAAATGATGCATGGGCTATACGTGACTATTGTATGTTATGTGCTACTTGCTTTTATGGTATGAATTGTTGTGCTTGAGCGTGATCGTCTCATGGCATTTATGGATTTGATTGGTAGTAAGCGTGATCATCTTATTACTGTGAGTTGTTTGAGTGAGCGTGATCGTCTCATTGTTGTTATGTTTTGTGTGAGGATTGAGCGTGAATGTCTCAATGTGGATTGATGTGATTGCATGTTAGCTTGTATGATAGTACGCTGTATGTCCTGCTATGTTATGTTTTATTTATCACAGTAATTGGATTTAAAGGTTTGTTTTGCGTGTCTTAAACCTATGACTCTCACCAACCGTTGTGTTGACGTTTTAAGCATCATTTTCAGGTGAGCTTCATGAGAATACTGAGGTTAAGAGAGGTGGCTAGAATGACTGCTGGATTGCATTAGAGTTCGCTCCTGAGTTTGTTTATGTTTGTTGCATGATTTTGTTGAATGTTATTTGATTTTATTAGGATCGTGAGATATTGTTCTTGTTAGCCTCAAATAATGAGTCGAACACGGAAGTTCGTTCATTTAGAATATTAAGTCTCGGTCATTCTAATATGTAACGTTGTAATAGGCTAGAACGGGTAAACGGGCTCATTTAATGTAATCTAACCGGTCACGTGTATCGGGCGAAAGCCCAAGTAAACCCGAGCCCAGCCCGTAGAATAACTAAAGGCATGAAAGCCTTTTAGTTGGATACATATACACCTCACCAAGGATGGTGAGGTAGTTGGTTCATTTGTAACTCTTTTCTTTTGCAAGTAATCCTCCCATTTCTAGTTTTCTCTCTAACTTTTATTCTCTCTACCTCTCTCTACAAATCTTCTCATCTCCTAATCTTAATTTCTTGTTCATAATATGAAGTGAAGTGATTTATTGGTTCCGACATTTGGAATCAAGAGCCTCGGGTGGATAGTGATTGTATTTCGTGGTTTTATAAGCTTAAAAAGCTTATTTCGTGGCTTATTGGTTGAATAAGCACACGAAGTTGTGGGTTGGTTAAGTTTTTGGATGAATATCTTGTACTTTCGGGCTTATTGTTCTTCCTAGCTTATTTCTTAGCAAATTCGTAGCTTGAATCTAATTTCTTTTGTTTTAATTTTGTTTTTCTAGCTTGCGTAGAGCCAGTGGAACAACCTAGAAGACATGACCTATATGGATTTGTGGATCACCCACAACTTCAACAAGGAAATCCTATGAATGAGTTTGCACCACATCGACTACCTCAGCCAAAGGGTAACATGAATGGATGGTTGATAGAAGATGAGGAAGAAGTTGAGAGGAATGAAGTGGACTCGGACCTTGAGTCCACCGCAAGTAGTAAACCTGTGTGGAAGAAGACAACTAAAGTTGATCATGATCGCGCGTCTCGTAACTGCCCATATTGTTCTAAGTAGTTGATATGTTTTAGCTTATTTTTTCTTTCTTTCGACGTTTGGAGCCATGTTAGGAATGTTATTTTCGATGTTTAGATTCTGAGTATTAATAATAAAAGTGATTATTAGAATTATTCCTTTTGTTAATTGTTGGTTTCATTTTTTTTGAAAGGTGCTATATGGTGTGTTTATTTTATGAAGTGTCTTCATAGGATGGAGTACAACTGTGAAAGGGGGCATCTATAATTATGGTGGCCAACATAATTATACATGCGCCACAACATAGGTGGACTTGCAAGTATGATTACATGGATTATTGTTGATGCGTTGCATGTATGTATATGGTTATTAAGAAGTATGATAAGATCATGATCCCTATTATATCATCTAATGTATATAAATTTTATATCTTATAGAAAATGGCTCCATCATGTCGAAGCGGCAACAACGATAACAACAACAATAAGAACCCTGACATTGCTGCTATTATCGCGCAGCAATTGCAAACCATTCTTCCTCAGATTGTCACTCAAGTGACTAACAACGTGAACAATGCTAATAACGGTAATGGAGGAAATGGTGGTGGTGGAAATGGAAATGGTGGGAACAACGGATGCACTTTCAAGGCATTCCAATCTTGTAATCCCAAGGAGTATGATGGGAAAGGAGGTGCGATAGTGCTTACTCGTTGGATCGAGAAGATGGAAAATGTGATTGATAATAGTGGTTGTGCGGAGAATCAAAAGGTGAGGTATGCGGCTAGTTCATTGGTGAACAAAGCTTTGACTTGGTGGAACACTCAAGTCCAAGCAAGAGGACGTGAGGCTGCAATGGCCATGACATGGAACGATTTTAAGGCATTGATGGTTGAAGAATTCTGCCCAAGTAATGAAATGGAGAAATTGGAGAATGAGTTTTGGAATCACAAGATGGTGGGAGCTAATCATGCTGCCTACACTGATAGGTTTCATGAGTTGGCCAAGTTGGTCCCACACTTAGTTACACCTGAGTCATCTCGTATTAAGAGGTACATAGCCGGACTGGCTCCTGAGATAAGAGGAATGCTTCGAGCAACCCAACCAACTACTATTCAAAATGCAATACTGAGGGCTGGAATATTTACTGACGAAGCAGTCAGCTGTGGTACCTTGACAAAGGGTAATGACAAGAGGAAAGTAGTGGAAGAGTCTGGTAAGTCAGGAATCATGGAAAGACAACAAGAAGGCAAAAGTGGGCATAGGGTTTGTCGCGACAACTCCTCCTAGAAATGAAGTCGTAAACTCAAATCCCAAGTGTAGCAAGTGTAATACGCATCACCCAGTAAACGGGCCCTGCAATGTGTGTTATAACTGTAAAAAACCAGGCCATTATGCCAAAAATTGTTGGGTACCAATTAGACAAGTAACTCCGGTGAATGCTGTTAGAATGAGTAACAATCCAAGAGTGTGCTATGAGTGTGGTAGTCCAGATCATTTTCGCAACACTTGTCCCAAGATGAATCGAGCACCGGGGCAAGCTGGAAATCAATTGGCTTTGGAGGGCAGCCGAAATAACCGAAGCAATGGAAACCAAGTTAGAGGAAGAGCTTACAACGTGAATGTGAATGCAATGGAGGCGGTCCAGGATCCTAACATTGTAACGGGTACGTTCTCTCTGAATGATCACTTTGTTACCGTATTATTTGATTCTGGAGCCGATTTTAGTTTTATATCTACTGAATTTGCGCCCCTACTTAATGTGAGACCTAGTATTGTGAATCCTGGTTATGTGATAGAAGTAGCTGATGGTAAGAAAGTAGAAGTGGATAGAATTATCCGTGACTGCAAACTAGAACTAGGAGGTTCCCTGTTTAGCATAAACTTAATACCTTTAGGTCATGGAAGCTTTGATGTGATTGTGGGAATGGATTGGTTGTCCCAACATAAGGCTGTGATAGTATGTCATGAGAAGGTAGTAGAAATACCCGTGGAGGATGGTAGGATCCTTAGGGTACATGGAGAACGGGCCGTAGGAATCACCAAAGCATTGAAGAGTGCAAAGGAGGATGAACCAAAGTTGAGCGATATATCTGTGGTACGTGAATTTGAAGATGTGTTTCCAGAAGACTTGTCAGGATTGCCTCCGCAACGACAAGTGGAGTTTCGCATAGATCTAGTTCCTGGAGTGACGCCTGTTGCGAAGTCTCCATATCGACTAGCGCCCTCGGAAATGCAAGAATTGTCTGGGCAGCTGCAGGAGTTGCAAGACAAGGGTTTCATACGACCTAGTCATTCTCCATGGGGAGCGCCAGTGTTATTTGTCAAGAAGAAGGATGGTTCGCTACGTATGTGTATCGATTATAGAGAGCTGAACAAGTTGACGATTAAGAATCGTTATCCTCTTCCGAGGATTGATGATTTATTTGACCAACTACAAGGATCGCGTTATTTCTCCAAGATAGACCTTCGGTCAGGTTATCACCAACTACGCGTGCATGAAGACGACATACCTAAGACGGCGTTTCGAACGAGATACGGACATTTTGAGTTTACGGTTATGCCTTTTGGGCTAACCAATGCACCTGCAGTCTTTATGGATCTGATGAATAGAGTTTGTAAACCGTACTTAGATAAGTTCGTTATTGTGTTCATCGATGACATCTTGATCTACTCGAAGACGAAGGAGGACCATGAAGTTCATTTGGGTTTGGTGTTGGAATTGTTAAGGAAGGAGAAGCTGTATGCCAAGTTCTCCAAGTGTGAGTTCTGGTTGCAAGAGGTGCACTTTCTTGGTCATGTTGTCAATCAGAATGGTATACATGTGGATCCCAGCAAAATAGAAGCGGTAAAGAATTGGAAGACCCCTACGACGCCTTCTGAGATTCGATCATTTTTGGGATTAGCCGGTTATTACCGACGGTTTATTGCAAACTTTTCCAAAATTGCTAAACCTCTTACCTCGTTAACTCAGAAGAATCAGAAGTATGTGTGGGGTGTGGAGCAAGAAGAGGCTTTTCAAACTTTAAAGAATAACTTGTGTGATGCACCAATATTGACGCTACCTGATGGAGTGGAAGATTTCGTGGTTTATTGTGATGCATCAAACCAAGGATTAGGTTGTGTACTCATGCAAAGGGGCAAAGTGATTGCTTATGCATCGAGGCAGCTGAAAACCCATGAGAAGAACTATACGACGCATGATTTGGAATTGGGAGCTGTTGTGTTTGCTCTTAAGACTTGGAGGCATTATCTGTATGGTACTAAGAGTGTTATCTATACGGATCACAAAAGTCTTCAACACATTTTCGATCAGAAAGAGCTGAATATGCGTCAGAGGAGATGGATTGAGTTGTTTAGTGATTATGAGTGCGAGATTCGTTACCATCCTGGTAAGGCGAACGTTGTGGCTGATGCATTAAGTAGGAAGGAGCGGTTGAAACCTAGACGTGTAAGGGCCATGGCAGTGACTATCCAGGCTGGAATGAGAGAAACGATACAAGCAGCCCAGAGTGAGGCGCTTAAGCAAGAGAATGTACAAGATCAAAAACCACGTTTTCAACGTCGGTGATCAAGTCCTCCTCTTTAACTCTAGATTGAAGATTTTCTCGGGCAAGCTTAAGACCCGTTGGTCCGGACCGTTCACCATTGCCCAAGTGTACCCTTATGGCACCGTCGAGTTATCTCAAAACTCCGGGCCAAACTTCAAGGTGAACGGTCATAGACTTAAGCACTACTTTGGAGGGGACGTACCACAAATGGTTGTCCCGGATCTCCAAACCTTCCCCAAGGACCAATGAATTCGGGGAATGGGTCAAGCTTAGTGACCCTAAACAAGCGCTTCGTGGGAGGCAACCCATGCTTATCCGTAGTAATATTATGTAGTAATGAATAAGTGTTTTTTGTTGTGAGGAGGTGTGCCTCTTTCCTTTCTCGTTTGCTTGTGTTTTTGTGATGATTGTCCAGGATTGTCCCGGATTTTTGAAGCCTCTCGTGCTCGTGGTTTTGTCCTTCGATCACTCGAGCTTCAAATCCTCAGCTTCATTTGGGAAATCCAATATCCAAATCTTATCGACTAACGTTTATCTTTAAGCATACTTAATAAACGGCTTAGAGTGACGTAGAGACCCTTCTAAAAACATTGAGGACAATGTTTAGTTCTAGTATGGGGGGATCTATCGATTTGATTGTGCCTGCAGTCGTTGTTTTCACGTAATCCCGTTTTTACCACCAAAAATTTTGAAAAAAATACCAAAAAAATGAAAAAATTTAAAAATTTTCAAAAATAAAATAAGTGTTTTGTCACAATTTTGACTTTCCTGCTGGGTAGAATAAGAATAAATTTTGACTCGGTCGAGCGTGTTGAGCTCTAGCTTGTTCCTTAACTTTTAGACTAAGCATTCGCGGAAATTTGCGAAGAACGAAAAATGATAATGTTAATTATGAGTGGGATGCTAAACAAGGATTATTTGGAAATCTTAAGAGCTCATGCGTGTAATTTGTCGCTTTTTCTCCCATAAGCTCCTAACCGGACTAATAATACGTGCTATTTTTGAAAATTAAACTTAAATCAACAATTTTTGAGATGTAGTCAATAATAATTTTAGTCTTAGTTCAAATTTATACTTAAATTTTCAAAAACGAAATTTTCTCTATCGTGGTAATATAAAGTTTTCAAAAAAAAAATAACCAAAAAATAAAAAAAATGATGAATGAATAAATGATGAGTAATAATTATAAACTGTGGGCTGATAAAAGTTTGCTGCATCTTGCCGGCTCACAACCGATGTTGCAGCCTTCTAAAGAAAGCCCATAGTAAGAATAATAATCCGAGACCGATAAAAGTTTGCTGCATCTTGCCGGCTCACAACCGATGTTGCAGCCATCTAAAAGGTCGAAGATTTCCTTAGTTTAAAGGATGAATAATTATATTAAGTGTAGTAAATGTGATTTAATAAATATAGGGACAATCTCTTTTTCTTAAATTTAAGTATACTTTTGAACTAAGACTATTTCATTTTAAGTTGTGGCTTTTCTAAATAAGCTATGTATATACGGGAAACCTAGGAGTTTTTGAAACCGAAGGTCCGTGAGTCCCGATACTAGTCTATGTGGGGTGTCAAAAGCCTGGTCACTTAGCCGCAAGGTTTCATCACACGATGTTGTTCCTCTCGCGGATAAAATGTCGGGAGAGATTGCCTTTCCTTTTTCTTTGCAAATCATATTATGTAATATGATGCAAGTGTACATCAAATACGTAATCCTTTTAAGACTCCTAGACCGTGCAGGAGTTCTTAACGCAAGCCCATTTTTTCTTTAGCACGCCAAACGCATCGTTCCACATCTTTCTTGCTAGCTCTCTCTCTGTTGCTTATCCTTATATTCGCTTCACTCAATGACCCTGGCTGCGAAATAAACTTCAAAGCACTGCCCATTCGTGGATATATCCCCGTCAGTAAGATAATCATCCCCGTATATAAGTCACGTCGTTAGCCAGAATGAACCTTTGGTGCTTATTCCTACTTAAAGATCATTTAAATTAAAACAAGGATTGACGTAAAACGTTAACGCATTAGTTCAAAATCACCTGCAACACAAAAAAAAGAAGGAATCTGCAAATCCATAAATCTTCATGAACACCCCTTCTAACAAAAATTGAATGGCTCTGACCCGGATCACCCCTACTGAATTGAGCACGATATTTCTTGTGGACATTGAGCCCAGACGCCATTTTGTACAGTCTATGCAGCCTAATTCCTATCCTTTTCCGTGTTTTGTGTTTTGTGATTATATGTCCAGGATTGCCTAGATTTTTGAAGCCTCTCGTGCTCGTGGTTTTGTCCTTCGTTCACAAGAGCTTCACATCCTCAGCTTCATTTTAGGAATCCGATATCCAAATCTTATCGACTAACGTTTTTCTTTAAGCATACCTAATAAACGGCTTAGATTTACGTAGAGACCCTTCTTAAAACATTAAGGACAATGTTTAATTCTAGTATGGGGGATCTATCGATTTGATTGTGCCTGCAGTCGTTGTTTTTACGTAATTCTGTTTTACCACCAATATACAAAAAAAATTTAAAAATTTAAAAATTTTCAAAAATAAAATATGTGTTTTGTCACAATTTTGACTTTCCTGCTGGGTAGAATAAGAATAAATTTTGACTCGATCGAGCGTGTTGAGCTCTAGCTTGTTCCTTAACTTTTAGACTAAGCGTTCGCGGATCTTTGCGAAGAACGAAAAATGATAGAGTTAAGTATGAGTTGGATGCTAAAACAAGGATTATTTGGAAATCTTAAGAGCTCATAAGTGTAGTTTGTGACTTTTTCTCCCATAAGCTCCTAACCGGACTAATAATACGTGCTATTTTTGAAAATTAAACTTAAATCAACAATTTTTGAATTTGAAATGTAGTTAATAGTAATAATTTTAGTCTTAGTTCAAATTTATACTTACATTTTCTAAAACGAAATTTTCTCTATATCGTGGTAATATAAAGTGTAGTAAAAAAATGATGAATAAGGTAATAATAATAAACTGTGGGCTGATAAAAGTTTGCTGCATCTTGCTGGCTCACAACCGATGTTGCAGCCTTCTAAAGAAAGCCCATAGTAAGAATAATAATCCAAGACTGATAAAATTTTGATGCATTTTGCCGGCTCACAACCGATGTTGCAGCCTTCTAAAAGGTTGAGGATTTCAATTGTATCATAGTTATGTTAATGGTTAAGTGTGAAATAATATGAATTAATAAATATAGTGAAAATATCTTTTTCTTAAATTTAAATATGCTTTTGAACTAAGACTATTTCATTTTAAGTTGTGATTTTTCTAAATAAGCTATGTTTAAACGGAAAACCTAAGAGTTTTTGAAACCAAAGGTCCATGAGTCCCGATACTAGTCTATGTGATTTTTCAAAAGCCTGGTCACTTAGCCGCAAGGCTGGGATGTGTCGAGACGAAAGTTGCTACATGGGATGATCTCGCCTTCAAACTCATTATTCTCGGGTGGAACGTAAAGCATAGAAATTTTTCAAAACGTTGATCCATGGTTGAAATTCAAAATGGCACATTCACCTAATATATAATAATTGTCGGGAGTGAAAAGTTTACAAGTTACAAATATGAGTAGTGTTAGCATCTTAACTTATATTTAACGGTGATTTCGTTTTAAGCTTGGTTTGAAAAAAGTGAAAAGTCGAGAACGATGAA
>BQNB010187306.1:0-12052 GCA_026074375.1 Tanacetum coccineum
AGTCCACCAAACTCACATGATATTCATAAGATGAATATTGGATTTCCCCGCCACAAGAATATCACTTTATGGATCGACGTCATCAAGTGAATCTTGTACGTGATTTTATTTACATAAATCCTTAGACTTGAGATGCAAGTAGGTTTAGCATATGTGGATATTCCTTCTTGATATAGTTTAAGTTGTCCTGAATAAGGTAACTAATAAGGGCTATGTCAGAATGGTTTATGCCACATGATGACTGGACACTTGTAGTCAATATAGAATTTGTTCCTTCAAATTGTTGAAGAAGATACCACTGGGCCCCTCATAGAAATAATCAGATGTGTGTATGGCCGTACCTGAAAACTCAAGAAGATATGTCTCATTGATTTTCAGTAATCTTGATTACTTCATATATGAGAAACAGAATCGTTAAATATGGAATGACATTGATCCATATCCAATTTAACAACGGTATCGGAAACAAAGGGATTGTAAATTCATAAATCATTTGTTCATGCCCTGTGAAACCATACTCAGATTATCTGGGAGCATTGGCGTGTTGCTAGACGCTTACCAATGTTATTATATTATTTACATGTCCAAGTGGGAGCTGTTGGAATATGTCCACCGTAAATAATATATGTCCGGAATATTTATTTGAGCCTAAGGGGACGCACACGTTAATACGTAAACAATGTTTAAGTAATGATTTAGCAAACAATCGTTAAATGTTAATGAGATTTAAGTATTTAAAAGTTAAAGGACTTAATACGCAAAACTAAGAAAAAGGAATTTTCGGTTTGACCCTTTTCCTTATTCTAGTCGACTGGAACATAGTTTCCTAATAGGATTAGGGGATTGATTTGAGGGCTATAAATAGAGATTGGTTTTTCATTATTTGTGATATACCGAAAACCAAAATCAAACCAGAAAATCGTCCTTGTGATTCCCTCCTGCTCGTCGACTTCTACAAAACCCAAAAGGGTTTTCGTTTCCTCCTCTTGCCGAACGCATAAACCAAACGAACCTTAAGGGTTTTTCGGTTTTGGTATTTGTGACTACAAGGTGGTGTTTTGCTTCTATTCGTGAGTTGATTGATTCAAGAACGAAGCCAATTGTTTGCTATATCACTACTAGTACTAGCATACTTCATTGTTTGCTAAGAACGTATTGTGTGTGGAAGCTTAGAGGAATCATACTTTTGATTCTTGGTGGTTTCGCGTGGTATTATACACACGCGTATATAGAAGACGGTGTTTACGGTTACCTTTAACGGTGTATCGTTTCGTGCTAAAAGGTATACTTCTTCTATTCTTGTTAATTAATGTATTCTACATGTTATCTTTATTCCGCTGCGTACTCGTGTTAATTAATATGGTTAATTAGATTATAAAACCCAACACTTACTGCTACTGCTAACTATTAGTTTCAACAAACACACCCGTTATATTATACTTTACAGTTATAATCAAAATCGTATCAACAAACACTTTTATAAAATGTAATAGGTTGATGTTAACAATTACTAATAATTTATACTCCGTAATGATCACTCGTATCTTTAGTTTTACGAGTTTTGTTATATTATTCTACTTCGTATTCACACTTATCTTTTTAGGCACAAAAATTATAACATATGTTTTTCTAGTTTTTTTTAACGGTAAAATTTTATTAAAAACACTAGCAAAAAGTTAAAAAATATTACAAACTAATACAATTGGGGTTTTGTAACCAAGATGTAGCAATTGTCGTGTTCATATTTAAATCTAATTACTTGAGTATTGATTTGTTTTGTGAGTATTTGATTCTACGTGAAACCGTTAATTTATCGCGTTTTAGCAAAAACTACTTCGGATGCGTTCCGACATTTGAATAAACGTAGTCTATGCATGACTAACGTACTACGTCTTATGAACATATTTTATATGTCGCGGGTTTTTAATTTTGACGAGTTACGTAAAATACTCCTAGTGAATGTTACTTTTCATGCATGCATGTGTTTACCCCAAATTATCAAATATCTAAGATATTTATGTAAATTCAAAATTAAAATTTTTTTGGTCCCTTATCTTTTTTTCTTGTTCGTCCGCACCACAAACCATCACATTTTTTTGTTGATTGTCTCCCTTTAGTACTAAGGCTTCTCACATTTTTATCACGTGTGTCTCCCAACAAACTTGAACCCCACACTCATCCTAGGATTTCTTCTATCCATGTGTGTATACATTGAATGTGTAAGCAAACATTCATTCATTCATCTATTTCTTACACACACTAAAACACACACAAGCAAAATTTCTCTCCCTTTCTCTCATTTTCTTGGGTCGACCGAAAAACACACAACACTAACTCTTGGTATTTTTTATCTCAAATATTGGGTTACATTTGATGGTAGTGATTCTTTTGTGGTCATATTCGGGTTAGATACAAAATCGTTCTTCGGGTTATTATATATATTTTCTCTTCATTCTTGTAAGAAAACTCTCATCTTTCTTTCATACATATTTCACATATTCTCGTTTATGCACATCTCCCATCACCATGTTTGTGTAAAAAGGTTTTTATAAAGAAACTAGCAAAATAAAAAAGGTTGTACAACTTATTTATGTTTTTAAACACTTACTTGATATTATTGTACTTTTAGGTCAAGATTGTGATTATAAATGTAAAAAGTAGTTCTTGGTATAAATCGGTGGAAATGATAGGTAGTCTTGGAGTTGTTTGAGTGTTGGCATAAATTGGTAGAAGGACTTAGGCTAGAAATAAAGTTGTGATGTTTGCGGCTAAATATATAGTGTAGTTTTGGTATAAAATACTTGTTGTCTGAAAATGTTATGGGGTAAAACGAGTGGTTAAATTTACTTTGAGTAGTCGAAACGTTAAAAATATGTTAGTATACTTAAATTCGAACGCGTGGATATAAATTTTCTAAAAAACCCGACTTAAAACGAGTGAGTTACGACCAAATGAAGTTCAGATAAAAAGTAGTAATTTTTCCAGCCAAGAATTGTTTTCGACACAATCTGTCCAGTTTACGTTTCATGTTTTTGACCCATTTCGTGTTCGAGTCGGGTGAAACTTATAAAATAAAACTTAGAGCGTGATTTTTCCTTGAAACGTAGCTTTTGACCTTTTCGTGAATCCTCATAACAAATGAGTTACGCCCTTGTAAAGACGGACTAAAATCTGGAAATTTTATAAACTTTCTGTGTAAATTCGGCTATTAAAAGTGTGCTGTTTGAAATGTAAAATGAGGTTTTTGGGCGTTTTTGAGTCCGATGAGCTATAAAATCCTTAACAAATATTATAGCAGCACTTGTATATTTTCTATGTGCGTCGGAAATTTTTCAAAATATATTTAACTAAGCAAGATATCTATAATATATAATGATTAAGACCTTTCATTGAATGAGCAAGTGCTCTTTATGAGGGGGAAGTGCTCATTATGAGTGTGATGTAGACATTCAACCATTAATCTTCCAACTCCCATATGTTACAAAACCTTTCATCTCCAAAGAAACTAAAATATTAGTTTGAAGGCATAAACTGAATAATATCAATTCAATTCGTATCATAAAAACTGATATTTGTCCAATGCACTACTATTTTAGTTTTGATTTGATTTGATTTAGGTATGAGCCATTTGAAGCTTTTGAAACGGCTCTTGAAGGGTCTCCTCCTGAAACTAGAGATGAAAGATGCAAGATTAACTTGATTATATATATTTTGATGTTAATGTCTTTATTATTAAGATTTGATTTTTGCGCTCATAGGTGTTAAATTATTGGTTGGTTGTTATTGATTTGAGTAGTGGATTAGCTACTAAACGGGTTTTTTGTGTTATAATGATGTTGTTGGGATATGTACATATATCAAATAATATATGTTCGCGAAATTACGTGAGCCTATGGGGGCACACACGTATACACAGAGGATACGTTTATTAATGTAATTAATATATTGTATATTAATTATATTAATATGTTTCACGAAATAATTAAATGGTCGCAACTAGAAAAGAAGGGTTCAAGTGTCGTTTTTAGAAAACTAGAGGAGGTGTTGTATTGTAACTTGAAGACCAAGTCATGAAACTATATAATGACTCCTAAGAGATCATTATATGGGTTGACATATATATATGATATACCCTTAAAAAAACATACTTTGTAATACGATTTTTCTGCCACACCCACTAATAGGGTCCCCTGTCCGAATAAGCGTCCGGGGGCGTGACGTCACTGAATATCTCAAGTACAAAGCATAAAGAACGACTTTTATGGGTACGTTTTAAAAATAAACACCGTTGCATAAATTTAAAATATTAATAAGTTTACATCGATCAAATTTAAAAGATTTAAGAGTTAAAATGCGGAAGCTTATATAAGTTCAACAACGGTATTTAAAGACATAGATAAATTTCTGGTAAACCGGTCCGGGCAAATAGACTTCACATAAGTCAAGTGATGACATCAAATAACGTCACTTTATTATATCATTTATCCCATCTGTTTTGCCAACTTTTATATAATTATAGCATTATTTGGTACTTAATTGCTTTAAAGTTGATAAATGTAGTAATTCATGAGTGTTTTGTGAAGACAAGCTAAAAAGCGAATAATTTGGAGCTAAAACGATGATATTTGAAGATTGCTGAAATTTCACTAATACGCCGTATCAACTATAGTGTGTTGGGAGTATCCAGCAAGATTCACAAGAAATCGCGTCTTCAACCAATTCCTAATACGGCGTATCCATGCTATCTACATACGCCGTATCCATAAAGATAACTATTTGAAGATACAGTAAATCAAGTAAATTGGGAATGATATCAAAGATTTATTATGAACGTAGCGCGCACTCCAAGGAATCCAGCCCAATACGCCGTATCGACCTTGCCAGATACGGCGTATCGAGTCTTTTTTTCAGACACTATAAATAGAATACTCAAAAACGAGTTTTCAATGTGCAATATCATATTCCTTATACCAAACTCATTAATGGACGAATTTTAGAAGAGAAGATCAGCCACACTAGGTAAGCATTGATCTCGAATCCATGAAGGTCTTCGTGTAACTTTTACTCTCTTAATCGTTCGATTTCATGGTTTGATTACGCTTGTATAATTCAATGGTTGTGGGCTAATACCTCGGGTATTAGCCTTATTAATGGAAAGTTCAACGTTTGGTTTGTTTTTAAATCGATTTCTTTATTAATCGTTGTTTGTTTAATTATGTTTTCCTCCTCATACTTGTTTATATGTTTGAATTGCGACCTATCATTTCAACTGGGTCTAGTGATACCTAAAAAGTATTCCAGATACCGGGTAGCTATCCATGTTCGTGCTTTATTATTATGGACTATAGGATCACAAATAACGTTCTGTCTTTGTCTTTGAATTTTGAGCTTAGTTGGTCGGGTTTGGTGACCCGTTTATGTTTCTGCATTCTGCTCATTATTTAACTGATAAGATTTGATTAGTGGTCTACACGCGTATATAAAAACATCGTCAAACAATAAGTGGGTAAAGTCTCCGGTGCTAGGGTTTTAACAGGTTCAACCACTGCTTTGATTCTCTAGATTGATTATTAATTAAATTAAAGGTTGCTTTTATGCGGACGCGTTTATTGTGGACATGATTATTTGTGTCTAGTCTTAGGGATGACTGACCGCCTAAGTCTTATGGAATGAATTGCCGCTTCGAAGTTAAGTAAATCATTGCCCTAAAACAAACAAACCAGCATTGAACCGGATTTAATATGGCTAATACAGTTTTCTATAATTTGGCTTGTACCACTTTTCTATCTTTTGTATTTCTTCGTTTGTGTTTATTGTGTATTGAATTGATATTTGTTTCCACCAAACTTGTGCCAGTCTCTCAGGCTGAAAACCCCTATATCATTAGAGAACGTACATAGCATAGGTTTAACCAGTAAATAAACTAATTAAATACTAATAGAATATAGGATTTATGTTTTCATTTCTTAGTGTTCGACACCCTACTTACCGCGAACTCCATCTTGACCGGGTACACTGCTCGTTAAAGTGTTGTTTTAGGTTTGTCGGCTAAATATAAATTTAAAACTTGGTAATCAAATAATTGACCCTACACGACAGCACATCAGGTTTTTGGCGTCGCTGACGGGGAATGAATTAATTAAACCTTATTCTTATTAGTATTTCTAACCATTAATTTAATTTAGTTTAGTATAATCTAATTATTTAAAGTCTGTTTGTATTTATTCGCATTTTTGTTAAAATTCATGGCTTATTCAATACGACGTATTTAGTCTACTGAATACGGCGTATTAGTCCATTTCACCTTTTTTTCTTTATTTGCAGTTAAATTACAGGTAAAATGGCCACCTAAATTATCACATGTGGGGAATACATCAGACTGAAGAAGAAAAAAGCTCGAAGACATGGTTCAATCGTTTAATTGGCAACTGCAACATTCAGGAATGTGAAAACATAAGATGAGGACGTCTGCTTCATTGACTTTGAACTGAATTCCCAGACATAGTCTAATTGAACATAACAGAATTACGTCTAGAGCCCACGGTATGTCCTCCTAACGAAACGAGATAGACTTCTGGAATTATCATTAGTCGAAGTCCGACGTTGAGACTACACGGTTATTGTGATCGAAAAATTCATTTTCTTATAAAATAATTTCTGTCACTGATTTAAAAACGGATTTGGAAAATGATAATAACAATATGCCTTCGTCACCCAACCCTACCATTGATTATATTGATTATTTAGACTTCCTTTAAGATTTTGAAAATGAATTTCCAGCCATCGTTTACAATGATGCTCGAACGTCTAAATCAGAACATTTAACTGAACCAATCCCAACCCCTCAACATATCGATGAATTTAATTTAATTGATGAAACATCATTGTCTGAATATGATGAAGAGAATGTTTTATACTTTAATGATCTATTCAACATTATTTATCCCGATGATTTAAAGTCGGAAAATGACAATGATGATAACGATAATGATATAATACAGTCTTCAGAAGATAACGAAATTACACATGGGTCAAATGGACTTTCTGAAACAAGTCATGATAAAATTACTAAAACTTTTGGAACGGGAAGTTTTGTCATAAAACTTAATAGTTCAATTAGTGATCTGAATTATTACAGTAAAAGGAATGCTATTATTTTCGTTATATATCTGTATTGTGCCATTTGGCATTCCCGTTCGACCTAAGCGGTATTTACAAGGATGTTCTCTATCAAATGTTGCGGAGGCAAGGTTCGTTTCCTTTCTAAAACTTGAATATGGTTCCATACGGCGTATATAGGTATATCTATACGCCGTATCAGTTTAAATGTCTGATACGCCGTATCAGACAAATCCCTATACAACGTATCAAGCTTGGGTATAAAAACCCAGCTAAATACACGGGATCGTTTCACATACACTTTTTACCTTCACAAGCAAAAAAATTTTTTTACCGCGCCCTAAACACTTCAATCTTAATCCACTCCTTGTTTATTTATCTAAATCCTAACAATCAGGTATGATTCAGTTTCTCCCTTATTTCTTTTTCGATTATGAATTAGGGTTAGGGTTTAGATCTTTAATTAGGGTTTCTATGACTGATATATGTTTCCCCCTCCTTTTAGATACTAAGACTCAGTAAACATAGCATTGACAATAAGATTAGGTTAGAATGGGTAAAATAAGGGAAAACCCCTTTTGATTTTAAAGTGCAGAAGCAATACGGCGTATCACGACAACGGATCCGCCCGGTAACTATATCATTTTTACCCAAATTTTTAACCTTCAATACGGCGTATCCATTGAATTGAATACGGCGTATTGCCTAAATTTTAGGGGCTATATTTTAACTCCCAACTGTCAGTGTCTTTCTTTATAGACATATGGCGTATTTGATATAGACCCCATACTCACGGTGCTATCGCTTCTATGAATACGTCGTATTACACCTCACAGAATGTTTACTGATTTAGTTCATTTTTTTAGATATGGCACCACTACGAACTGCTGATCAGAGGCACCCATGGCCTTAAATACCAGATTGAGGAGTACAACGAGGGGATTATGAATAGTTACGACTAGAGGCTCGAGACGATATAGAGCAGACCCGTTAACCGGGTTCACGTATTAGATTTTGAGGGATTGACCCCCCGAGATGAGGCAGGATCTGGCAGTAAGGTTGAGGATGGTATATTCTAGAGAGGGGAAACAGGTGTTCGTGAGTCATGCTTGGAGGAGACTATTTGGGATCCGAGCACCTTTTGGTCTGTGAAGTTTTATCTTGTGAGGATCGTTTGGTTAAACACTACTAGTACTAGCATACTTCGTTGTTTGCTAAGAACATATTGTGTGTGTTGAAGTAGAGGGATGATACTTTTGATCCTAGTGGTTTCGCGTGGTGTTATACATACGCGTATATTCAGGATGGTGGTTCGTTTATTGCTAAAAGGTACACACCTTCTTATCTCTTGTTAACCATGTTATTCTATACGTGTTTACTTTCCGTTGCATACTCATGATTATTAATTGGTTAATTGGTTGTAAAAACCCACCAGTGGTATCAGAGCCAGGTTGTAGAATTTATAGTTACAAGTAATAAAATTAGACAAGATTAGGGTTCTTGATTAATTTTTTAAGCCCTTTGGGCGTTTTATGCATAAAGTTTAAAGATGCTAGAGACTATGTAATGAAGTGCGACGCATGTCAGAAATCATGAAACATTTCATCACGAAACGAGATGCCTCAAAACAATATTCAAGTGTGTGAGGTATTTGATGTTTGGGGACTAGACTTTATGTGGCCGTTTCCTGATTCAAGGGGTAACAAATATATCCTAGTTGCGGTGGATTACGTGTCTAAATGGGTTGAAGCTCAAGCACTACCTACAAACGATGCTCGCGTAGTGGTAAAATGTTTAAAAGGGTTATTTGCTAGATTCGGGGTTCCTAAAGCCTTAATCAGTGATAAAGGAACACATTTTTGCAACTCTTAACTTGAAAAAGCTTTGCTGAAATACGGGGTGACTCATAGAATACCAACAACATATCACCCTCAGACTAATGGCCAAACCGAAGTCACAAACGGAGCTATGAAACGTATTTTGGAGAGATCAGTCGAATATAAACCAAAGGATTGGTCTGAAAAACTCAACGATGCATTATGGGCCTTCAGAACAGCTTACAAGACACCGACAGGATGTACCCCATTTAGGATGGTTTATGGAAAAGCTTGTCATCTGCCAGTAGAGATCGAACATAAAGCATATTGGGCACTTAAACAATGCAATATGGATCTCACAATAGCTGCAAAAAATCATTTCATGGAGCTCAACGAATTAATGGAGTTACGAGACGGAGCATACGAAAATACTCGAATCTACAAGGAAAGGACCAAGAAATGGCACGACACTAGGCTCTGCGGAGATAAGGACTTTAAAAATGGAGACAAAGTCTTGTTGTTTAACTCTTGCTTAAAGTTACATCCGGGGAAACACAAGTCAAAATGGACAAGACCTTTTTGCAGTTAAAACCATGTACCCTTATGGAGCCGTAGATATCACAACGTTGAAGAAAAGGTCAAACTTAATGACCAGCTGAAACAAAAGTGCTTCCCGGAAGACAACCCGATCATTTTAATTATTTGTCGCATTTTAATTGTTTGTTGCACGAGTCTGTCTTCCCAGACACTCTATACGGCGTATCGAACCCCTCTAGATACGGCGTATAGACGTGTCTGGACGTTATCAGTTTTAAAAACTTAATATTTAATTTCCAGTAATTTAATTGTTTTTACAGGAACCATACGACATATCTTAGGGTTTGAGATACGGCGTATTGATCCCTGGACAGTTGTGTATTTAATTGTTTTCTTGTACCATTATAGCGAGATAGAAATTGCACTCATCTTCTAATCTTTTATGCAGGACCTTGCTAAAACTATGATATGATATATTCTGAAAAAGACATGTGTTGAACTTATCCAGGCATTCTGAAGCCCTAGTCAACACACTTTTTGCTCAAGAACTCATCTTGGAGAATTATCATGAGCAAAACATCAAGGAGTTTTCTGTTCTAATTCTATTTTCCCTTATTATTTATTGTTTTATCTATGCAACGAGGATGTTGTATAATTTAAGTGGAGAGATTGAGAATTAGAACGTACTTGTCTTCTTTTTTATAAAATAACATGCTACGTGCTTAAAAGTGCTTAAAAAATGGCAAACTTAAATTTTTTTTGCATGACTTTTGTAAAAACACTAGTTACATTACCTAGCGCACTATAACCCTTGATACATATTGTGAGAATTAAGCCTATCCCGTTTCCAATTGCTTACTAAAAATTCCACAAAATTATGAGTGTGCCAGTGATGTAGTGGACTTTAGAACTTGGCATGGTATATCACTCGAGACCGTAATGATGAGTACTATGGATTTAGATGGAGGAACATGTTCAATTGATAAATTTCTTGGATTAAACCAAATAGCCTACATGTCGTAAAATTAACTAACAACACTAGTTAGTTAAATCTCGTGTAACCCTTTATTTACTCTCACTTTTAGAGTAAGATTCCCTAGAACAACCTGTTGAGCCATTCCTTTCTTTTTCTACACCATATTATATGTTTCGTTACACCTTTGCACCTCAGCCTACTGTGTAGATTAAGCCTATTTTAATAAAAGTTGCTAGTTGCTTTCGTGTAAAGTTTTTTATTTCCTGTGTCAAAGTGAAAATTTTCTATCTCTGTAATGGTCGGGAAATTGCACAATGCAATGGGAAAAATATGTAGCTCGTAAGTTTTGCTACTTTTGCGATTATGAATCATGTCCGAAGAAGAAGTGTTACAAGGAAAAGATTATCCGGATGAATTATGATAGTGAAGACGGTGAAATTAAATCGAGATTTATGATGTATTGCAAAAAAAAAGAAAAAAAGAGAAAAGAGAAAAAAAGAAAAAAAGAGATGGAAGCAAAGTAGTCGGTTCAAAAGAAGTTTATACCTAAGGAATTACTTGGAAGGATCGATTATTCGTTGATACGTTACAAAAATCAACGATGTAAAGTCTTGTAAAAAGTGGCCAGTATCACCACTTATTCTGTAAAAGTATGTAAAGAGCGGGATGTAAGAGAAGTTGACCATTATGGGAATGTCAACTTAGGGTGTCTTTGTCATTTCTATGATCGAGGCGTTTGTCTATATGTTCGAGTCTTCATCATGGAACGGTCAGGGGAAAGTTACTAGCAACCGTACCTTATTTGTTGGCTTAATTTATTTTTTCGTAAATTTTGTTTAACACCCATTTTACTTCCCTTTCCTAGTAACTAACCATAAGATCTACTCGAACAAGGACTTGTACGAGCATGCATGTCTATTTCCTCATTACGGCCATGTATGCGTGTCTTAGCTGCCTTGTTAGATGACGAATTTCGGTGAAAGCTAGAAGCTCCCTACCCTATATCGTTCTTCATCCTAACCGCTGGTTAAACACAAACAGGGATTTGATCGGATTGTATATGTCTATTATGTCGTTACGATCGTGTATGTACGATGCAGCTGCCTTGTTGGTGTGGTACTTATGGTGAAAGACAGTTTGAATGATCAACCCTAAGCCTTCTTAACCTAATTTATCTTTTGAGTTGTTTCTCCTTAGCTTTAGCGGTAGAGATGTGTATCCTTGCCAAGATTATGATAGAAAACTAATTACGACCGAGCAATTGAGCGTATCAATTAAATGTTGCACCCTAGATTAGTTGAGTGATCTGAGTGTTTTCTTTTCAATATTTTATGAGGAGCTTGGTTATATACAGGAGATTAGGATAAAACGATGCTTAAACGGAAAAAATCCTTAGGGATATATTTTCAAAAACTTTTCTAAAGTATACTTGAGGACAAGTAGGATTTAAGTGGGGGGATATTTGATGACATCAAATAATGTCACTTTATTATATCATTTATACCATTTGTTTTGCCCACTTATATATAATTATTGCATTATTTGGTACTTAATTGCTTTAAAGTTGATAAGTGCAGTAATTCAGGAGTGTTTTGTGAAGACA
>BQNB010187307.1:0-12052 GCA_026074375.1 Tanacetum coccineum
AAAATGTCATGTGTAGTGTGTGTTCTAGGCCAAGAAAAATACATATGTACCAAGGTTGGGACCCTTAGTGCTAAAAATAAGCCATCTTGTCTCCCATCTTGTTCTATAGCCGGCTAGGGGTATCCTAGGGGCTCGGGTGTCATCATTTTGTGTCGGGATCACTTAAAAGCTCATAAAACTTGCTCGTAAAGTATTCTCCGAAGTTACTTAGCATTTTTATTCATCTTAAGAATACTTTTACAATAACTTAGAGTATTTACTTGATATATTTCCACGCTTTATTCCCCAGAAATTCATTTTGGACATTAACGGACGTATCGGGACTCGTTTTCGGCATTTCTCAACTATTCATGGGTCAACCACCCAGAACATAACTAACCTATTAATTCCCTCTAAAAAGGGTTATTATACACCATAAACCATCAATTATCACAATTCTCATAAAATCACCACCGTTAACACGATACATATTCTAATAAAACTAACAAACGTCAAATAGTCGAAGGACTAATATTAGAATATTCAAAACACAAAAAGGGGCAGGGGTTACATTCTACCTCCCTTATAAGAATTTCGACCCCGAAATTCAACGACTATCGTCACTAAACAGATGCGGATACTTAAGCATCATCTGATCTTCACGTTCCTACGTGAATTCAGGACCACGCTTCGAATTCCACCGAACCTTGACGATGGCAATTCTACTCCGCTTCAACTTCTTAATCTCTTTTTCCAAGATTTTCATAGGCTCTTCCATAAAATTCAACTTAGCATCTACTTGGATCTCATCCAATGACACTTGCAGTGTTGGATCAGCCAAACACTTCTTAAGGTTTGACACGTGAAACGTGTCATGAACACCATCTAACTCCTCAAGAAAATCTAACTTGTAGGCCACTGGGCCTACTTTCTCAATGATCTCAAAAGGTCCAACAAACCTAGGTGCTAATTTCCCTTTCTTCCCAAAGCGTACCACACCTTTCCAAGGCGACACTTTGAGCAAGACATAGTCACCTACACTAAATTCTAGAGGCTTCCTCCTCTTATCGGCATAACCTTTCTGGCGATCACGCGCAACCTTAAGTCTATCCTTAATCTGCGAGATCTTCTTAGTAGTCTCTTGCACTAACTCGGGTCCTATCAACTGACCCTCTCAAATCTCAGCCCACATAATCGGCGAACGACACTTTCTACCATACAATACCTCAAACGGAGCACATCTCACACTAGAATGATAACTATTGTTATACGAAAACTCAACTAATGAAAGATGAACATCCTAACTTCCCCCGAAGTCTAAGACGCATGCTCTAAGCATGTCTTCCAAAGTCTGAATAGTACACTCACTTTGACCATCTGTCTGAGGGTGGTAAGCCATACTCATGTCTAAACGGGTTCCTAATGCCTCTTGTATTGACTGCCAAAACCTTGATGTGAACCGACTATCACGATCAGATATGATCGAGATCGGCACACCATGCCTAGCAACAATCTCATTCAAGTATAGCCTAGCTAACCTCTCCATCTTATAATCCTCAGGCATAGGTAGAAAATGAGCAGACTTAGTCAATCGGTCCACAATGACCCAGATTGTGTCATGCCCACTACTAGTCCTAGGCAACTTAGTCACAAAATCCATAGCTATCCCTTCCCATTTCCACTCGAGAATCTCATGTTGCTGCAGCAGGTCAGATGGCCTCTAATGCTCAGCCTTAACCTTTAAACAAGTCAAACACTTACTTACATACACAGCTATGTCTTTCTTTATACCCGACCATTAATACCTATCTCTAAGGTCATAATACATCTTATCAGCTCCTGGGTGTATAGAGTACTTTGACTTATGGGCTTCGTCTATTATTAGGGTTCTCATATCACCCTCAAAGGCACCCATATTCGATCCAAGTAATACAATGCTCCATCACTCCTAAGCTTAATCATCTCATCTATTCCTCTCTACAATCCTGCAGACTCATTAGACGCCTTCTTCTGAGCCGCTAGTATCTTATCCTTGATACTCGACTGAAGGGTCATATTCATAGCTCTAACTCTCTTAGGCTTTACTCTTTCCTTCCTACTTAGGGCATCAGCCACCATATTCGCCTTACTAGGATGGTAGCGAATCTTACAGTCATAATCACTAAACAACTCTATCCAGCGACGCTGACGCATATTCAACTCTTTCTGACTAATGATATGCTGAAGACTCTTATGGTCCATATAGATGACACTCTTTGTCCTATACAAATAATGTATCTAAATCTTAAGGGCAAACACAACTGCTCCCAGTTCCAAATCATGAGTCGTATAATTCTTCTCATGAATTTTCAACTGCCTAGACGCATAGGCTATCACCTTACCTCTTTGCATCAATACACATCCTAATCCTAGGCCTGATGCATCACAATACACTACAAAATCTTTCGGTCCATCGGGGAGAGATAGAACAGGTGCATTACATAACTTATCCTTCAAAGTTTGAAATGCATTCTCCTGTTCCTCATCCCAGTTAAAAGTCTTACATTTTTGAGTCAAGACAGTAAACGGCTTAGCTATCTTAGAAAAGTCATCAATGAATGGACGGTAATATCCTGCCAATCCTAAGAATGAACGAACCTCAGACGGAGTTCTAGGGGCTTTCCAATCCTTAACAGCTTCAATTTTACTAGGGTCTACATGAATCCCATCACCATTAATCACATGTCCAAGAAACTACACTTCTCTTAGCCAAAATTCACACTTAGAAAACTTAGCATACAATTTCTCTTTATTAAGCAGTTCCAAGACTAACCTTATGTGTTCTACATGCTCCTCCTGAGTCTTAGAGTAGATTAAGATATTGTCTATAAACACTATCACAAACTTATCAAGATAAGGCCTACAAACTCTGATCATTAAATCCATGAATTCCACTAGTGCGTTAGTCAGACCAAAGGGCATTACTATGAACTCGAAATGTCCATAACGAGTTCTAAACGCGGTGTATGGAATCCTTATGCACCCTCAGCTGATGGTATCCGGACCTAAGATCTATCTTTGAGAATAACTGCGACCCTTGCAGTTGGTTAAATAAGTCGTCTATCCTAGGGAGTGGATAACGATTCTTAATGGTCAACTTATTCAACTCTATATAATCAACACACATCCTAAAGGATCCATCCTTTGTTTAACGAACAATACCGGCGCTCCCCAAGGTGATGAGCTTGGTCGAATGAAACCTTTGTCTTAGAGCTCATTGAGTTGTCCCGACAACTCCTCCAATTCAGAAGGTGCCAAACGGTAGGGATACTTTGCAACAGGCGTTGCTCCAGGGGTTAGCTCAATTTGAAACTCGATTTCCTGAACAGGCAGCAATCCAGATAGGTCATCCGGGAATACCTTGGGAAAATCTCTCACTACTATGATCTATTCCTGCCTCTGATCCTTAGTCCTAGCACTCATCAACTGCCTTATCTTTTCTTCTAGTTTTTCTCCTAGTACTTTAAGCACCTTGCCATCCAGTAGTGGTATCCTAACTATTTTCTCATGATAAATTATCTCAGCCTTATGGTCAGGCAATTAATCTATTCCTATGATTACATCAAAGCTCCCGCTTCCAAATGGTATCAAGTTAATGTCAAATACGTGACCTTCTATTTCTAGTTTGCACCCCCTAATAACCTTATCAATCTCTACTAGCTGCCCGCTAGCTATCTCAATTTCATAACTAAAGCCTAAATCACTGGGCTCTATGCCTAACAGAGGTATAAAGGTAGTGGAAACAAAACAGTAGTCGACACCAGAGTCAAATAAATTAGTGGCATGATGATCGTTTAGAGTAAACGTACCCGTCACGATGTTCGGGTCCTGGCGAGCCTCCTCTGCTCCCAACATGAATGCCTTACCTCTTGCCTGATTCCCTTGGTTCCCACGACTCTGACCCCCATTAACAGCCACGACTTGGTTATGAGGGTTTACCCCTAGCCTCTGAGCCTAATTCAACCTAGGACAAGCTGACTTTATATGATCGGTACTACCATACTCGTAACAGGCCCTAGCTACTGGGTTTCTACTCTACAATCCTTAGCAAAATGACATGGGCGGTTATAGTTGAAGCATGTGCGACAAAGCCCTCCGGGTGCATGGTAGGAGTTGCAGGTGGTACACTTGGGCCAAGCACCCATATTCTCTCTTCCTACAGGTTTTGCGGTTGTAGCAAAAGCATTTCCAGTCCCAGTCCTCTTATTATCATCCTTACAATTCTTATCCTTGCTAGGTTCCCCCACATGTCCTCTTTTCTCAACCTTCTTAATTGATCCATTTCTAACAGCCTCATTGGTCAGTGCACCAGAAATCTGCACAGCCTTCTGCATAGTCTTTGGCTCCATTGCTTCCACCATCCCATAGATCTATAGAGCAAGGCCATACATGTATCTCTCAATCTTCCTGCTTTCTGGAGTCACTAAATGTGGAACTAACCTAGCCAACTCATGAAACCTATCAGTATACGCAGCATGGCCAGCCCCGACCATGGTATGGTTCTAAAACTCAGTTTCTAATTTTTGCATCTCATGACTAGGACAAAACTATTCTATCATTATAAACTTAAAGTCATTCCATGACATACTAACTGCAACTTCCTGGCTTAGTGTGTGGATCTGAGAGTTCCACTACGTCAAAGCCTTACCCACAAATGAACCAACAGTATATTTCACTTTTTGGTCAATACTACAACCACTCATGTCCTGTACGGACTCCATTTTCTTAATCCATCGAGTAAGAACTACATCACCTCCCTTACCATCATATTCCTTTGGGTTACAAGCTAAGAACTCCTTATATGAACAACCTACTCGGTTGCATTCACTAATACATTTCTGACGTTCTCCTGAACGTTCTCATTAACTACATTACCATTTTGATTTCCAACATTTCCTTGGTTACCAACCTGAGCTAAAATGACGGGTAAAAGGTTCTGCAATTGCTGAGCAATGATCGTCGAGAAGTCGGGTGCTCCTCCTACACCCCCATTGACTCCCTTTACATTCCCATTGACTTCCTTTACGCCCCTATTAGCTCCCGTCCCCTGTTCATTCCCTTAACCATTCAATTCGTCAACACGCTTATCATTACCTCTCCTAGGTCCTCTACCCCTCCCACCTCTACCAACCCGTTCCCTCTCCTCGTAATTTGGCAACAAATCGGCCAGCACTTCGGGTCCTCATCCTTGGCGACATTATCTACACGAGAGAAAATCATGGTCAATGTTAGGTAGGTAGGAAGACTAACATATATATAGAATATCTTACTATATATATATAGATATACACATAATACCACCTTATGGTGTCAACATCAATTTGTGTGAACGGTATTACCAAGTACGAGTAAGTTGTGATACTTTTATAACTACGTTGGCCACCGTATTTATATCCGCATCCTTTCCCAGTCGTACTCAGTACTGAGCTCACACATCTTAATGACTGACATAACTAAAGCACCAAACCGCGAACACGCAAAAGCAAGCAAAAGCGGAACACCGCACACATAGATCCTATACACAACTAAATGACAGATCTTAGGTTACAGTCTAGCCCAACCCACCTAGTTCTCTATAACCTTGGCTCTGATTACCAATCTGTCACACCCCGACAATGGCGGAAACTCAGGAATGCACCATAATGATCAATCATAACACAAGATACAATATAGAGAAAAACTACAATGCATAAACTTCAAGTGTTATGAAGACCATCAACCTCGAACAACCTCAAGTGATGTCCCAAATCATAACTAAATCCAAAATCTCTTACAATTCCAATCTCCCACACAAGGGTCCAAATTCAAACTTAAACCAAAACTTCTGAATACTAAGAACCAAACAAATAAACAAGCAAAGCTTCACATGAAAAATCCACACGGGATACTTTTAAGCCTGCTATCACATATCACCAAACTACTCATCTTTCACTTCACCTGAAAATGATACTCGAAAACGTCAACAATAATGTTGGTGAGCTCGTTGGTTTGACCTTAAACCCAAAAGTTGTGCCAATATTTCAAAGCAGTAGACAATAGTGCAATATGACAGTGAATATATAAGAATCACCCATGACTTAGCATCCCTGCTAATCAAGTAACATGACCTAGCAATCCCGCTAGTCGATCACCATGTCCTAGCATCCCCGCTAGTCATGAAAACACAATATGTCACTTACGCACCTAAATGGCCTACCAGCTGGAGCACTATATTATGGCAGGACCACAATAGACATGGCAAATCCTTGCCAATCAGCCTTGCCGTGCCAAACACAGTACATGCAAGTAATATCACAACCCTTGCATGCCAAACACAATACATGCAAGTAAAGTTACATCACATATATTCACATAGCAATCATAAGTACATAATTGTCCTAAAAACAAAACCACGTTTCGCACAGTTCAATCCAGAACAGTTCAAAACACATTTGAGTATCATTTTCCCCCAACAGAAAAACAGTAGAAAAATAAGGCTACGAGAACTCACCTCAAGCAAGTCTTAAGCAACCAAATCTCAATCACAAAAGAAAATGCAACGACGTCCACACACGACCTAGTCCAGTTAATGTCCCATTTTAATCATCCATTTCCAAAACAGTTTTCACGTTTAATGCATAGAGGTTAGATGCGTTGTATGATTATTTTAAACATTTTAGTGGTGTGATGGTTGACTACATAACTCCAAAAATACCACATCAAAATCCATATCTTAGTACAATATACATAGATTATTTACGTAAAATTGTTAAGTAATATAAGTAAATAATTATAGTAATTATTTATAAATATATCTCGACAAGTCCAATCGGTACACTTAGTTACCAAAAATATATCGTTTATACTATAGGAAATGAAACGTTTATGTTTGCTAAACATTTTAGAAAATTTTCGAGAAAAATTATATTTTTCGTGTTTTAGGTGACTTATTGAAATAATAAAATAATAATATTTTATTATTAAAAATCACGTTTTAAGTAAAAATTTTAAGTATAGACTTTTTACAAAATTTCGGCATGACCTGTATGTTTATATGACGTTTTCCAAGGTTATCAACTATTTCAAACAAATTCCATCATTTCGGCACTTTTTGAACTAATTCCAAAAATCACATTTTTACGACGTTTACCAAGATACTTTCTCGAAACGACCTCAATACAATTCACATGTATTTTTTACTTCCCAAAAGTCCGCCAAAACACTTAAAATGACTAGAATAAGCTTATTGGGCTTTAAGGCCCAATAAGGATCCATTATAGCTTTTACGTATCCAAAATACGTTCTTAGCCCAAAAACCAAGGCCCAATAGCATAAATAAGTCCAATATAACAAGTAACAAAGTAATCTGGACCACAATAAGCCTTCCCATAAGCCACAGCTTAAATGGGCTTATTGGGTCGTGAGCCCTTAAGCTCCAAAATACATATATTAAGCTTGAAGATAAGCTAATAAGCTACGTATCGTATTTGGTTATCACCATAAGCTATAATATTAGTCCACAAAAACATGACATAGTAGGATAATAACCAAAAACATCTCCTTTGTGTTTCTACATGTTTCCGAGGGCTCATAAGCCAAAAATAAGCTCATTCAAGCTTAAAAATAAGCCAATATAAGCTATATACAAAATAAGCTACATAGAAAATATATGTTTTTCAACCATCACGACCACAATATCAAAACTAACAAAACCTTATATTTTTTCCTTTTTATTTCGAACCCCAAACGCACCCTAAACATTCGTTCACAAACATTTCGCTTTCGATTTTCAACGATCGGGACGTACAACTAACATCTATGCATCACTAGAAACCCAAAAGGACAAGTAAAATTTAAATTTGAAAGACTTATAAAAATGGTCTTCAAAATAATTTTCGACGCGAACCGGACAACCTAAACGTTGTTTAAATGCCAACTCGTGCATTAGAATCAATCCGGAAGTACCCAAACTCTCATGTTTTTCATCAAAGTTTGAAAAATAAAGTGTGTGTGTGTGTGTATTGTTGGTCGGACGCAAGAGAGAAAGAAAGATAGAGATGTGTGTGTTTTAATTTTCAAAATGTCATGTGTAGTGTGTGTTCTAGGCCATGACAAATACATATGTACCAAGGTTGGGACCCTTGGTGCTAAAAATAAGCCATCTTTTCTCCCATCTTGTTCTATAGCCGGCTAGGGGTATACTAGGGGCTCGGGTGTCATCGTTTTGTGTTAGGATCACTTAAAAACTCCTAAAACTTGCTCGTAAAATATTCTCCGAAGTTACTTTGTGTTTTTAATCATCTTAAAAATACTTTTCCAATAACTTAGAGTATTTACTTGACATATTTCCACGCTTTATTCCCCAAAAACTCATTTTAGACATTAACGGACGTGTCGGGACTCGTTTTCGGCATTTCTCAACTATTCACGGGTCAACCACTCGGAACATAACTAAAATAATAATTCCCTCTAAAAAGGATTATTATAAACCATAAACCATCAATTATCACAATTCTCATAAAATCATCACCGTTAACACGGTACATATTCTAATAAAACTGACAAACGTCAAATAGTTGAAGGACTAATATTAGAATATTCAAAATACAGAAATGGGCAGGGGTTACAGTATCACAATAGTCACAAACGAAAAAAAATGAACTTGTCCCAACTAGAACCATAACTGGTTAGCGAGTTTGTATCGACTATCGTAAACTCAATGACACAACCGCAAAAGATCACTTTCTATTGTCTTTATGGATCAAATGTTAGAAAGACTCGCATGAAATAAATACTTCTGTTTACTTGATGGTTTTTCTGTATATATCCAAATACCGATCGATCTTATGGATCAAGAAAAAACAACCTTCACCTAGCCTTTCGGAATATACGCTTATAGGCGAATGCCTTTTGGCCTTTGCAATGCGCCTGCTACTTTCCAGAGGTGCATGTTAGCAATTTTCCACAACATGATCGAAGAATCTATAGAGGTATTCATGGATGACTTTTTTGTCTTTGGAAACTCTTTTGAAAACTGTCTCCAGAATCTTGACAAAATGCTCAAACGTTGTAAAGATACCAATCTTGTCCTAAATTGGGAAAAATATCACTTCATGGTTAAAGAAGGATTTGTGCTTGGACACAAAGTGTCCGGAGCAGGACTTAAAGTCGACAATGCCAACATCAACGTAATATCTAAACTTCCACCCCCTACTAATGTGAAAGGCATTAGAAGCTTTTTGAGACATGCCAGATTTTACCGACGTTTTATAAAAGACTTTTCTAAAATTGCCCATCCTTTAACAAAATTACTTAAAAATGATACTCCATTCGATTTTGATAATGTCACAAAGCATTCAATTCATTAAAAGAAAAACTTACATGCACTCTAGTGATCATAAGCCCAAATTAGAATATTCCATTTAAGCAAATGTGTGATGCAAGCGAATTCGTAGTTGGAGCAGTCTTAGGACAAAAAGATGGAAAGCATTTTTACCCTATCTATTTTGCAAGTAAAACTCTAAATGCAGCTCAGCAAAAATATACGGTTACAGAAAAAGAACCCATGGCTATAGTTTTTGCATTTGACAAATTCAGACCATATCTAGTGTTATCCAAAATAGTTGTCTATACCGACCACTCAGCTCTAAAACACCTATTCAAAAAGAAAGATGCTAAACCACGTCTTGTACATTGGATATTGTTATTGTAAGAATTTGATATAGAAATAAAAGACAAAAAAGGCATAGTAAATGTTGTTGCCGATCACTTATCTCGAATTGAGAATGATGAGACAAGTGAAGATGATGAAATTGATGACAATTTTCCTAACAAAACCCTTATGGAAATAAGTACCAAAGAAATACCATGGTTCACAGACTTTGCAAACTATTTGGTAGGGAACATTATACCTAAAGGAATGACATATCAGTAGAAAAATAAATTCTTTTCTGACTTAAAGAACTACTTCTGGGAAGAACCCCATCTTTTCAAAGTATGTCCTGGCGGAATGATTAGAAGATGTGTCTCAGGACCAGAAACTCGAACTATTCTAGATCAATGTCACCACGGACCCACCGGTGGACATTATGGACCCACAACAACAACTAAAAAAGTTTTAGATTCTGGATTTTACTCGCCCACCATCATAAAAGAAGCTCATACCCTAGTTCGCCTATGCGACGCATGTCAAAATACTAGAAATATCTCTAAGAGAGATGAAATTCCATTAAACAGCATCCATGTATGCGAAGTTTTTGACATATGGGGTATAGATTTTATGGGACCATTCCCAAAATCGTACAAATTCGAATACATCTTAGTCATTATGGATTACGTATCCAAGTGGGCTAAAGCTCAAGCTCTACCAATAAACGATGCTAGAGTCGTTATCTCCTTTCTAAAAAATTATTTTGTCGTTTTGGAATGCCAAAAGCTCTTATAAGCGACAAAGGAACTCAGTTCTGTAACAAACTAATGGAGAAAGTAATGAAAAGATACGATGTCACTCTCCTCTTCTCTACATCCTATCACCCTGAAATGAGCAGACAAGTTGAAAATACAAACAGAGCCATCAAAATAATCCTTGAAAAAACAATGAAAGGCAATCCCGTTGTTTGGTTACAAAACCTCGATGATGCTCTGTGGGCTTTTAGAACCGCTTACAAAACACCAACCGGAACCACACCATATAAACTTCTATATGGCAAAAACTGCCACTTGCCATTTGAAATTGAACACCGTGCATATTGGGCACTTAAAAATTGTAACCCTGATCTCATCGAAGCTGGTTGCGTTTGATTGACATACATTCGAATGCATTGTTTCACGCTTATTAGAATCTATACTAACACTACTTGACATCTTCCGAACATGTGTAGATGGTCTCTTATCATTTTTGTTCTTCAAGACTCTATCCTTTGATTTAGTGTCGTTAGACTTTGGTCTTCTAACACTATTAGAACTTTCTACACATGTGGAATTACAAACATTGATGCTAGTTTTAGAATCCGATGTCTGTGTCTCTGTTTTTGTGATTCGATACATACTCTTGAGCAAGTAACATACTCATGTGCTTTCGATTTCCTTATTTGTTTAGGTTGAAAGATGTGAAGGTGACTCGTTTTGACCTATCTGTATTGACCTTAGTATTTGACACTTTCTTAGACTTAACTGCTATGTTTTTAGGTAATGGTGTTACACAAAGAAGTAATCCTTAGGTCTCAGATTTGTCAAACTTAGTGTTCACAGTCTTTCCCTTGTCAACGGTTTGAAGCTTACTTATTCTTGAGTTCAGATATTATCATCAAAAGATCTTGATTTTGAGACCGCACATCAACATAAGCATATGTCTTTTGATTAACATGTTTAATTAACTCATCAAGCTCTTTTTGATGTTGAGTCCGTGTTGCTTTTATTGAATTAAAAAGCTTTTGATATTCAAGTTTGATATTTTCTCTTTCTTTAACAACAGAATCAACTTGAGATTTTAGCAACACGTTCTCATCATTCAACGTTGACAATCTTGACTTCCAAGAGACGTCACAAGCCATTTTCTCTTTTTGATGTTGTAGTTTGAGTTCAAAATAAATGCTTTGAGCTTGTGATCGCTTAAAATCATTTTCAAGAATTTTGATTCTTTTGAGTAAATTGGCTTGGATATCTTTGGAGTCACTTGAACTTTTCTCAAGCTCAGTCTATAACAACTCATTTTTCTGTTCTTAAACAGAAATTAACACACAATCTCGAATTTCTCGAGTCAAGGATACTTCCAAAAGTCGATCGATTTCGTTTTGAAAAATATTTTCATTTGGAGATTTTTCTGTAACTTTCTGTTCCATTGATTTAAAAATATTTTACATTTCCTGTACTTCTTCAATGAGTTCTTGTTGAAGTTCTTTCAAAGTATTTGACAAAGATTCAGACATTAGAATTACATCGGTTTTATAAAACTCTCTTAAAGAATTTTGGCTGTCATACATCCATCTCCTTTGTGTGTCTTCTAAAAGAGTGTTATCAATTCGATTCCTTAAGTCGCGAATTGCTAAACCCATTT
>BQNB010187317.1:0-12051 GCA_026074375.1 Tanacetum coccineum
TTTGATTTGCTTAAGTGAAAATGTAAAGCCTTCTATCTCTTTTAAGGTAAATCAAATTATGGTTTATAAATTTGTTTAATGATTTAAGGACAAAATAGGATTTGACTACATATACATGTGTATATGGCGTGGGGGGACAAGCAACAAAAAGGGAAGGGAGACAATTGAGTGGCTTATGTACAAGGGCTAATAGCTTATGTGATAATCTAGTGTATAACCAAAATAATATAATAAGCCAAAGTTAACTTAGTGGGTGTTTGATTGATTTAATTATGGACGGTGGGAGTATATATTTATGGGGGAGAGAAATGTTTAATTTTTGTGTATTGGGTATTATTGTGGGTATTTGTTTAAGTGTAGAATGGTGATGGAGTTTACATGCATGCATAAAAGATAAATATTGTGAAACGTAAACATTTTACGTAAAGTATAAAAATAAAATATAAAAAATTAAAATTTATCTTCGTAATAATTCTATAACACTTATTTGACGTAATGTTTTATTTGTTTAATGCCGGTTTACATTGATTGTTGATTTTTAGTTTACGCGATTTAACTTAACGGTTGAAATTAAAAGTAAACACGTAAATGCTCAAAGTAAATAGTTGAAAGTTACCAGAAAATACGATTGTCACAATGACTAAATCAACATCAAAAGCACCATAAGTAACATACCACATCAATAAAACTCACATATCAACCATCTAGTTCAGGGAAGAACAATATTAGGAAGAAGATATAAGAGATATTGGGCGGAAATGTATTAGATGTAAAGGTATTTGGGGTTGATTCAGGAAAGAGGAAAGAATGGTGAAATATGTTGACAATCAAGATTGTTTGTACACATAATGATCTACCATTATGGAGAAACCAACGATTGAAAAGCCCGAAGTAATATCTACATGCCATTGTTTGGTATCAGAGATTGTTAACATAAGAAGTATTGATCATGGATTAAGAAAAAGGTCTACAAGATACAAAAGGTTGAACTTACAAATTTGAAGATTTCAAAGACCTTAATGATCAAGACAAATCAAGTCAGGTGATGAATAACATACATGTTTAAACAGAGTTGAAGAGATGATATGTTGATAAGTTGATAAAAGGGAGGTTGGAACTCGAAAATTCAAAAAACGCAAGAAAAGATACATAAGAACTCGCAAGTATCCAAGAGAACATCCAAACAAGTGAAGATCTCTATAAGTCACTAATGATCATCCTTTAGAGGGAGATTGTTAGCTTTTGAAGTAATTATCATTCTTAGGGGGAGATTGTTAGCTTTTGAAGTGATGATCACACTTCAAAGTTTATATGCGGTCTTATAAATGTAAACAATGTAATAGTATAATGTTTGGATGTAGGCTTATGTTACGTTTGTATTAGTTATGTTAATGCATCTGACTAACGTCTAGTCATGGGACCCGCTTATGTAAATGACGTATGTTACAAGACCAATATGTAATA
This sequence comes from Tanacetum coccineum, assembly GCA_026074375.1. Lineage (NCBI taxonomy): Eukaryota > Viridiplantae > Streptophyta > Magnoliopsida > Asterales > Asteraceae > Tanacetum > Tanacetum coccineum. Next base: position 1,465 of record BQNB010187317.1, read on the forward strand.
AGGAGTATATATACTCCAAGCCCTCACTAGTTGAGGGTGTCTCATAATAAAAAAAAGTTCAAGCTCATCTATTTCTCTCTCTAGGAAACTCTTTAACCTATCTCTAGAATATAACTTTCTATCTCTAAAACCTTCGTCTAAATTTGTGTTGATTCTTGATAATGGTTTACCTACATTATTATTAAAGAAATCGATGGATATATGTTAGATATTTATTAAGTATAATTTGTTATATAAAGAAGTCGTAGATAGCTACAAATACAAGGTAGTTATCATAATTCGCCACATACTTTGGGGGCTGTTGTGTAGGTTTTTTACGCCAAAACGTCATCGTTTTGCCCAAAATGACATTTTTTACACAAAACGACTTTTTTTAAATGTCGTCATCCGAACAGTAATTGTATAAAAAGGTAATAATTAGACTTGGCGCCAAATGTTTTTTTGCGCTAACTAATGGGAATGCAAAATAAACAAGGAATATTTTAAGGTATAAAGTGTACTAAAAATTGTATTTTGTGTTTGGTACACAATATGCATTTTCTTAATTGTGTATTAATTAAACGTTTTACATTTTCTCATATTGAAATTACTATTTGTTAATATTTAAACATGATAGGTAGTAACCATGTGTCTTTTATTAAGGAGAATTTTATCAATATCTTATAAAAACTTCATACTTAAATAGAATTTCATCAATATCCTTTAAAGACTTAATAATTAAAACAAAATAATTTTCTTCTAAGAGCCAAAAGTTTAGCATAATAAAGTGTTTGAACTTGTTAAGAGGATACAAACTTACAAAATTTGAAATTATTTAGTCTTGAACATGTCAAAAAACTTATTAAACTTGTTAATTGTCTAATCGGGATAGAAGCATCATTCACGCGTGACAATAGTTTTTTGCAGGGCAAGTCGTACCGGTTAAGAGTGTTTTGATGTTCGGGGCGAGCTAAATGAAATATGCCCCCTTTATAAACAAAAAAACACACAACTTTTTTAAGGGTTTGGAACCTAGTCAATTAAGTTAAGCGGCTTATCCCCACGGAATTTTTTTAATTTAGTAAAATGTTACGATAGAAGAAAAAAAACTTTGAATTACAAGCTCCACCTATATCATCTAAAACGATGTATTCGTGTGTTTCTTGAAGCAAAATCATCAATTATCTTGTCATAGTCGACATTTACTAAAAAACTACTCTCTACTATACTCAATATTGCCAACTCTTTTAGCCTCTCTTGACTAATCGTAGTCTTTAAATAACACTTAAATATCTTTAATTTTGAATAATTTTTTTTCGCGGATGCTACCATGACTGGTATAGTTAATAAAATTTTGTATGCAAGTAACACATTTCGAAACATAGCCATCTTCTTTGTAAACTCCATGATTTTAATGGATGACTAAGGCCTTTCCCCGTCACATGCTCTATTAGGTAGCATCGCCTACATAATTTGTAACTCCATAAACAAGTCATTACCATTGGTATCACAATCTTCATCATTTGTCAATGCAAATTCAAGATTTAACATTCTTTCAAGTTGGCATCATCCAAATAAGCTAACTTTGATGCATCAAACATGAAACCAAAAATTGATTAAAATATTTCATTTGTTCAAATGTACTATTTATTTGTATTAGAGTCATATCAACTAAATCAAGAAAGTAATCAGTTCTGAATTGTTGTTTAGCATATTGTTGTTCTCTTTCGGTACTCGAAATCTCGTCTAATTGTTTTTTCCTACAAGGAAATAGTAAACTCAGGCTCAATATCAATGGAATGGTTTCTGCAATTTATTTAGTTTCACTAATAGTACTGTCTAACTCAGTTTTCCTATAATCTTGAAAACAACTCCTTTTAACTTTTTTAGTGTTGCATCAAGAAGCATATCACTCGAAAGTAAATTCTTACTAACTTAATTAATTTTATATAAAATATCATACCAAATAACCAAACTTAGAAAACAAATCAAAACTTGACAATTCATCATTTATCCATGATCAAGCATTTCTACACACTAGTCCATTATCATTTACTTTAGATAATTATAATATAGCTTTTTTTATTTGGAAAACTTGTGTTTGTATAGCTTTAACACTTTTTGTATGACTTTCTCACCTAGTAACACAATGATTTTAACGTTAATTCATCAATATTCAAGTAAAACACTTCACCATTTGATACTACTAGAGAAAACAATGTATATAGTTTGGCATGTTCCTATACCATTGGTGTAAGATGTGCTTTATAGGATTGAAAAATAATATGGTGTAACATATTATATTGTGACTTTACATAAGCTTTTAAAAATGAACCTTGTTTGGTGTAACATTGATTACAAAATGATGCCCCCTCCCAAAGTGCTGCCTTGGGACCTGGCCCAACGCTAAGGCCTTTACATAAAAAAGAAGTTAGCGAGAAGCTAGAATCCCGACACAAACATTTGGTTGGTTTATTAACTGCAAACAACAATGGAGGAAAGTGTAAAATCAGCAACTCCACTAATGCAACCACCATTATTTTTCACTTCTACTAAATAACTCAATGCTTCAGCTGTAATTACTTCCCCAGGTACTAGTATCGGGATTCCGGGTGGGTATGGACATACCAACTCACCACAAACTTTGCCAATACTCTCTTTGAGGCTCACTTTAATTTTAGTCTTGAAAAACGCCTCTCGTGGGCTTAATATCATGTTACTAACTGTTCCAATAAAAGGTTGTATATCATTTACTCGAATGTAGTCATGTCTTTGTGATAGATTCCTTAACTCCGTAACTAGCTTCACAACATCGTCTCGTGTAGTTCCTAAGTTTACCGCAAACATTAGAGAACGGGCACCCTGAAGTTCTGAGATCACTCCATGTTTATATAAGATACGGTCTGCTTCAAAACCAGATATACCAAGCTTCCACACCCCTACCGTTATTCTCAATGAGTCAATCCCAACGGCATCAGAAAATGTACAAGAATCAAGGAGTGTGATTCCTGGAATCTTTTCTATAAGAGCTTTTGCGTCCATGGCTAGCTCTAATGGTTTGTTAAAAATGGTTTTTGGTTGTTCACTTATTTGAGCTCTAGCGGCGTCTAAAGAAGCTAAAAGCATATGATTGGGACTTGTGGTTTGAAGGGATTGAAGGCATTGAGATATTCTTTCGCTATCCACAATATTTCCTGACATATGCAACATGGATGATTGTGTGAAAGAGGTTAATACCTTGTGGGTTGATTGTATCGAAATATCAACTCCTTGACTTAGAGCTGAACGAGGCAAACTTTCATGGAAGCCTAAATGATCACCATGAGCTTCGTCTACAATTAAAGGAATGTTGTGAGAATGACAAAAGAAAGAGATATTCTCGAGATTGCTGCAAATACCGTGATATGTGGGTTAGGTGATGAGAACTGCTGATGCTTTTCGACCTTCATTGTCTAATTCTTTGATTGCTTTCTCAACCTGCCATATGCATATATGATTTCAAATAATATGCAATATAACAAAAAATAATATGTAAATATCCATACAACACAACTAGGGAAATGCAACGCTCAAAATCCATTGCAATAACAGATGTGCTATCTGTGACGGCAAAATGTCTCAAAGTCACCCCTAACATGCGATGAGGCAAAACAAGTTATGTATTTTCATGTATTTATATCTTTTATAAAACTAAAATACGATTTGTAATTTTGTCTTTTTTAATAGTTTAAGGGATTGTAACCAATAGTCAATAAGTATATCAGCATAGAGCCTTGAATGTTTTAACGAGTGTATTTGGAATCTCTTTTTCACCAACTATAGTATTTCTATGTTAAGTCTTTATAAAATTAAACATGGCTATGATTTTAACATTGTACATTTCAGTTTTAACTTATTTTGCTTTTGGTTCTCTACGTGTATCACATTGCTAATTAATATGCACGCATGCAAATCACTTGACTTTTTTCTTAACCAAACTTTCCACTTGCCTGTGAAAGAGTGATGCCACCAGCAATGTCCCATTCATAATCATATTCCGGGAAGATATACTTTGGTATTGCACCACACAATACCATAGCAGAAAATGTTGATTTGTGAGCATTTCGTGGAAGAATTAATGTATCTTCCGGTGAACAAGTAGCCATAATTGAGGCTTGGATCCCACACGTCGTACCTCCAACTAGGAACCATGTCTCTGAGGCTCCAAACAATTCAGCTGCTTGCTTTTGTGCATCCCAAATTGCTCCCTCACGTGAAAATAGGTTCCCGAGCTCTGGAAGCGCATGCATGTCATGAATGAAAGGTTTTATTCCAATTACATCAGACAACGAAGATGGTGCTGCATGACCCCTATTATGACCGGGAACTTGATAATTGGCAACATTTTGCTCGGCTAAAGCCTTTAATGTTTTAACGAGTGGAGGGTAACTATGGTGTTGTGAATACTTAGAATCAGAAATAATCGGATAATCCTCGACAAATTTTTTGCTATTAAGATGACATATCTTCTCATGTTTCTTCCTTCCTTGGTTTCTTTCCTACAGAATGGTAGAGTATATAGATTCCATAAGCCCATGGTTTTTTTGTAAATTTAATCGTATATCAAAGTAACCCACATCTAGCCAAATCCCAAGACATTTTCCAGGGTCAAAAGTAAATACGACTTTAAGCAGAATAAATAAACGAAGCTGTAAATAATCATTCTAAAAATATCACTCCCTCTAAATAATAGGTAACCTATCTAAAAGTGCATAGAGTTTTAAAAATGTCAACTAATAGTTGCACTAGGATGAATTATGTGAAGATCTGAAAATGTTCATGTTTCATTTCAACTATAATGTATATATACATTTTATTTCTATGTGACATAAAAATGTTATAATTCTTGAATCTTTTTATAATTTTAATACGTTCAATGCATGTGTTATATAAAACACTTTATGAATATGTAAATATTTATAGTGTAGTGAATGTAGATTTATAATATCAAGATATCCAAACATTATGACATTTTATAGAAAGAAATGTTAAATCCTTTTACCAAATCTTCTTGCTACCCACAAAATACTAACACATAGAAATTTTATTTAAGGATGTAAAGAGGGAGAAATAGGAAATTCTTAAAGAGGATGAACAACGTGTTACTTGTGAAAATATTAAAAGTTTAAACTGATCCATTGAGGCAAAGTTAAAATTAGTATCATTGAAATGTTTCAAGTTGATTAATACAAAATGGTTTTAAGAATGGAAAAAAATGTGAATCAATGTCTATTAAGCATTAATCAGACATTGATCGGGCATTGTATAACAAATCTCTAATTAGCATCTAGCGCTTTTTATACTAATTTTTAGTGATATCTTAGAGAATCTATTATGGTAAAGAAAAATGATAAATCCTTATACTAAAACCTCATACTCATCCTTATACCGAAATTGTAAATGATCATTCTAAAAATATCACTCCCTCTAATAGGTATCCTATCTAAAAGTGCGTAGAGTTTTAAAAATGTCAACTAATAGTTGCCCCACGATGAATTTATGTGAAGATCTGAAAATGTTTATGTTTCATGTCAACGATAATGTATATATACATTTTATTTCTATATGACACAAAAAGGTTATAATTCTTAAACCTTTGTAGGAGGATGAGTATGAAGTTTTAATAAAATTTATAGGAGGATGCAAAAAGATAGAATAAGTACATGAATAAGTGTCACAATTATGTGTTAGTACAAGCAATGTTTTGAAACCCGGTTCGACCCGGCCGGTTGAACCGGGTCCGGTCGAAAAAACGGGTTAAATTAAACCGGGTTTTATATTTTCGAAACCCGGTTTGACCCGCCGGGTTTAAGGTGACCCGGGTCAACCCGGTTCTCGAGACCCGGTTTGACCCGGCCGGGTTTTTATTTTTTCATGTTTTTTATAAATAAAATAAGTTTTTTAGATATATTTGCAACGTAATTTTATTTGTTACATGTTATATTTGGTAGTAAATCGTTTTTAGGCTAAATATAAGGTATATTCATAATTTATATATATAATTTTTTGTATTATTGCAAATATTATTATTTTTTTATTTTTTTGAAAACCGGGTTGACCCGGCGGGCCAACCGGTTGAACCGGTGATCCGGTGACTCGACCGGGTCGATTATTGACCCGGTTTTCAAAACATTGAGTACAAGGATGAGTATGAGGTTTTAGTATGAAGATTTATCATTTTTCTTTACCATAATAAATGCTCTAAGATACCATTAAAAAATGAGTATAAAAAGCGCTAGATACTAATTAGAGATTTGATATACAATGTCCAAACAATGCTTAATAGACATTAATTCACCTTTTATTTCCATTCTTAAAACCATTTTGTATTAATCAACTTGAAACAGTTTAATGATACCAATTTTAACCTTGCCTCAATGGATCAGTTTTAACATTTTCACAAGGAACAAATTGTTCATTCTCTTTAAGAATTTCATTTGGACAAATACTAGTAGGATTTCTATCCATACAAATTTTATTCAAAACAAAAGAAACTTTGTTTATGTGTCTAACAAAATGACAGTAAACCCTAAAACACTAAATCAAAGAATATAAAAAAAATTACGTGAAATCAAAAGTCTTCGAAACACAAACGTAAGTATTTATGTAGTTTTGCTTTAACATGAAATGATACGTAACTGTGTGATGGCAAATGTTGAGCAATCCGACAGTTAAACTGTGTGTATATAGTGAGGTTTAAATTTCGGTTATAACAATATGCTAGGAAAAACTACTCCTATACAAGTTCTTATATAAACATGAATATAACTAAATCAATTTTTTATTATTGAACGGCAATGTTTATTTAAAAGACATACTAGAATGGAGCTTAGAATTACAAGGAAATTATACAAAAATGGTGTTGAATCCACCTATCCCAACTAATAGAGTGTTTTACACCCCTATGCAATATAACCAAGGAAATAAGAACGACCTCTAACGTAATGTCTTCAAAAAAATACCATCTTTTCTGAGATTTGAATCAGAGAGAGGAGATGGATTTCTAATATGACAGATACTCCACCAAGGAAGTGTAAAACTCACTTCCTTCCAGCACTTGTTTGACACTTGATTGAAGCTGAACCAAATCTAAACCAAGATAACCAAAGATTCGATACGAATCCAACATGGGTTCCAAACCAAAGCTCCGACAATTACAAAACGTAGACGTGAGCAATATATTGTTGCTCCAAGTCAGCCACAAAACAGCAAATAATGATCGTAGTTAGGTTCTCGACGGGCTCCACACAACGCAAATAGGACAAGGAAACTAGGGAAAACTGACCTCCACGCGATGCAAATTAACTCCGAGTAGGAAGACGATCTTCCATAGAGATCTTCCCCGCCACAACTTAGCTTGATGGGGATCTGCTTGATCCCCATTCTAGACGGATACATCAGATTAGGCTATAGAGCTTATCGTCAGAAGCATCCTGAGAACATCTTTTACACGAAAACACCTAGTCACCATTACCGTCCCAGAACGACGATCTCCTTCCCATTGTTAGAGAACAGTACCACTGTATCTCGAGAAGCTCAGGAAATACCGAATGAAGTTGTGCAGATTTTCCCCACCTTTACCGTCACGAGGATGAGACGAAACAAAGGAGCGCTCACTCTTAGCGGCCCAGTTAGCTTTCCCGAACAACTCATTATTTTTATTTTTTTTCCGAGGAGAATAGACGACGGATAGCTTTACCTCGAAGACAAGTCTCCTAATTCTACACCATTGATCATGCAGAACCTTGTTGGACTTTACGTTACAACTCATTTAATTTTACAAATGAGAGTATAGTCCAAACCTTGAAGAATTTAGGGCGTTAAATTCTTTAATTAAAGAACTCGCATAGCGGAAGAATAGGAGGCAAGATAAGACCGATAGACTGTGTTGAGCTGTGTAAGCATGAGTTGACCTGGGCCACAACAGATTGATTCGCGAGACAGAAAGGCCAAATGCCACTTAAAAAGAGGCCTCTATTTAGTAGCATAAAAACTGTGACTCCAAGACCTCCATTACTTGTTTGGCGCAAGAAACCTTTCTAAACCAGCTAACCAAGAATCTTTTCTCATCCATCACGAATACATGAAAAATTCGCTTTGCCCGAATACTAATAACTGCATTTATTGTCTTATAAGCATATGCCCACGACTATTGACATAACAAAATCCATACTAAAATAAATACTAACAAAAATTAGAAAAAGTACGTGCAATGTTGGTGCTCAAGTGATAAGTAATAGTTTGGGTGGCGTTCGGATTTAACATAAAGTTACCTCTAAACTACAAGTTCTCAATGTGCTCCAGCATTTTAGGTTCTGCAACAATTCGAAAAATATTTTAATATGATGCTCGATACATATATGAAAAGTGAGTATCAATAAATAGAAGTATATAAGTTGCCAACCGCAAGATTGAACGTAAAGTGACGGACATTATTGACCAGAAGAAAGGTATCTGAAGCTACAAATGTATCAAATCATATGTGATTTTCACGAGCATTTATTGGTTGTGGCTGGTCGAGCTATACCAAAAAAATATCACTTTAATAGTTTTTTTTCTCCATAATTCTAAAATGGTATGTAGAATTTTGATTAAGTTTGATTAAACACTGTAATAATGTGTATAAATTGGTTCATTTATAAGTGTGAAAAAAGAGTTGTAAAACAATACATTTTTCACACTTATAAGTGTATAAAAAAAATTCATACTTTTAAGTATGTAGAAATCAAAAAAATGTTCACACTTAGAATTAGTTTGTAACACATATTTTCTCCGCACTTCATCGGGTGTGGAGAATTTGAGTGTTACGTTTAATTCTTACACTTAAAAGTGTGATTTATTTTTTTGATATATTTATAAGTGTGGAAAATGTATTGTTTTACAACTTTTTTTTACACTTACTAATGTAAACAATTTTTACACATTATCATGTGTTAATAAAGTAATATGAGAATATAATTATTTTTTTATTTGTTGTGTAGTTATTTTTATTTTTCTTATTTTATAGATTTTATAACCATTCTTCCTTTTTATTTAACAAATTTTTATTAATGAGAAGTAAAATGATCACAAGATTCACACAATAAACGTAATTTAAAACATGTCTAGGTTTTCTAAAACTTGTTCATTTGACTTGAAAACCAAATGTAGGCACTAGTACAAAAACTCTTTTTAAACGGTTAGAATAGATTACTTAAAACTGTATTAAACCGTTTTATAATAGAGCGCTTAAAAAAATAGGGATGATTTTCTATAGCTTTAAAGAATAGATCTTTTACGGTTTTGAACAACCGCTTTAAAAAACCATGTAGAATTATAAAAAATATCATCGAACGGTTCTTTATTATTGTATGTATAATTCATTAGTTATTCCGTTAGTTGTTTATAATTCTTTTGAGCAGTTCATTGTAAATTCCGCTTTCATCAACCATAGCAACTTCACCACTTAACCAACATTATAATATCATGAGATTATATAACATTAAAAGATAAGAAAGAAAGATAATTTAGCAAAGCTGGTAACGAGAGTGAAACCATCATCTTCAAAAAACTCGCCTGTAGATCACCAACCGTAAAAATGAATGGAATGACATCTAGATAATATGTATGTGTCAGATTAATAAAGCAAATCAAATTAACAGTTTTATAGTAAGTTTCAAATAAAACTTAATTACCATGTTCATGGAACTGTTGGTGAGGATATATTTGACAAATTGCTCTTGTTCATATGATTCGAGTTTAATTCAAGGATATTGGTGTTTATAAAGAGAAGAAAAGACAAAGAAAGATAAAAGAGATATTTGGGTGTTTGTTGTTTAACTATGAGAAGTGAAAAGATTATAATTAAAAATAAGCATAGGGAGAGAAAAACCCGCACAAAAGGAGGGAATTGAAAAACACACTTTTATAAAACGGCTATAAAATAGCCGTAATATATAAATGGGAAAAACTCATTAAATAGTAACCAACTTTTATTAGTGTTCCACTAAAGTCACTCAATCTTTTTTTGTAATTGAAAACCTACTCAAGTTTCATATTTGTTCTATTTTTGTGTAACTTTAAGTTTCTCTTCCAAATCATCATGTTACTAAGGATGACATGTGAGTTTGCAGATGATGTGGAGATTTATGCAAATTACATGGAATTCTATCAAGTGTTAACAAAGAACTATTGCATGGTTAGTTTATCACTATATTAAACTGACCCATTAGACTCAATCCTTTCAAAATTGTCATTAATCACATGCAAATATCAAATTAATTACTAATATTTTAAAAACTTCACCGAATGAGTTTAGAATTCTTAAAATTGTTTTCAATACAATTTCTTGAATTTTTTTTTAACGGCGGATTTTATTGAAACAAAAAGACTAGCAAGAAGCTAGAAATTACAAAGTAAGAAGATGCGGGTTTTTAAGCCAATCTACACAACTAAAAGACTTTTTACATCTATGTTTACACCAAATGAAGGATCGGGTAACTACCTCCACAATACAATTTCTTGAATGATCATGTATATTAACAATTTCCTTCATGGTTGCAATGTTATTCGAGTCAATTAACATTTTCC
>BQNB010187318.1:0-12051 GCA_026074375.1 Tanacetum coccineum
ACATTTTTATATTATGATTATGTGTTTGCCTAGGTAACAATACCCAATGAGCCCATTATCATGAACTGGTTAATTACTAGATTGTAAGCGCGAATGTTATAAATAGATCTATTTGGGGGTGACGCCCCTGTTCGGGTGACTAGCTATCATCGGGAACGAACGTATAACATGTCGGATGTGGGATGTTCCGGGTTGAACATCATCAAGGGCAATGTAGGCAAATTTTATATTGTATTCATATATGTTGAGCTTCAGTATCATGAGCTTAGGGAAACGTAATTACATTTTTGTGATGTTTACATTTGATGTATTATCACGGGGGAAGTCTTGCGGTCCTACACTCATATATTTTACAAACCTATAAATTCACCAACATTATTGTAGACGTTTTAAAGCATGTTTTTCAAGGGATCAATAAGGTACGAGGTACAAGGGATACATTGGTGGTCATGTTTTGGGATGTCATGCATTAAAGATTCGGTCGCATCACTTTTGTATAATTGTTATGGGCTAGAAATCTTTGTATTTTTAACAAGTGAACAAGTGAAGCTTCGGGCTTTTGTAACAAACAATTTGCTAAATCAAATGTATCGGTTTTAAACGACTCTTTTAAGGGTCGTTCTCATATCTTGTGCAATGGTATTATGAAGTAACGCTCCCAAACCCATATTCTACTACGACCCATTTTGGGGGTGTTACAGATTGGTATCTAGAGCCAAGGTTATAGAGAACCAGGTCAAATGTTTTTGCTGGACTATAACCATTTTCAAACATTGCATTCATACAAAGGGGTTTTCACGGGACATACATATACTAGCTGTTTGTATTAGTTAGTTTTACTTGATGCTTACATGATTCATATACGTGTTCATATTATAGTACGTACGTTACTATGTGGGTATATTGTATATATAGAAAGATGAGTTTGCATTCTTTTGCATAACTCTACAAGTATTTATATAAGGGTTATTTATATAAATAGGGGAGCATTTATTTAGGCAAGGTAGCACTATAAGCTCATAGGTCCTAAGCGCTACCTAAACATTAAGCTATCAAATATGATACCTTACCATCATTCATGTATGCCATGAGCGCATATTCATATTTATCATACCGGTCTTATATAATATATTTATATAAGTTAAGTTTTGCTCGTTGCAAGTAGTCAAGTTTTCATCATCGACGGTTACCTACACGTTTGTCTATATTAATTCTAAGCCATGGTTATTCCAATGAGCTTCTGATGAGGAGCTAGAGGAACCAATCGAGGATCAGTCTCTACCTGCTAATGCCTCGTCTATAGCCTTATCACCAAGCTACATTGCTGACTTTGATCCGAAGGAGGATGAAGAGGACCCTGAGGAGGATCATGCTGACTATCCTGCCGATGGAGGAGAAAATTATAATAATGAGTCATCTGATAATGATGACAATGATGATGATGTTGAGAAGGATGAGGAGGACAAGGAGGATGAGGAGCACCTAGCTCTGGCCGACCCTTCTGCTGTACCTACAGATGATCCTGTCCCTTCAAGCTAAGAATACAGAGGCATTTGAGACTGATGAGTCTGGGTCTACACCACCCACCTCTCCACACCATATCATCTTGTATTTTAAGACCAAATCCCATGCAATATGGATGTCTATTTAACATCATACTCCACAATTACCATCTACTGAGGCATGCATTACCAAGTTTGCTGCTGCACTACCTTCATCATCACCACCACTAAAGAATGTTAAGTCACTTAAAGATAACATAAAAGTCTAGCATCTAGAATCTTGAGAGGCACCCTGGCCTATAGACAAATATATTTGTCAGTGTAGCTCGTTTTGTATTGTATCCCACTAAACTTGAGTAATACTCGGTTGGTAGTGTTAATAAAAAGCTTGTACTCTTTTACTCATGTAAAATGATGTATTAAGTATTAACCTACGCTGTTGGTTATGATCATGCTACTATATGATGTGGATTTATTTATGACATGGTTGATGTTATCATATATCTCTGCATAACATGGTCTCACCTTACATATATGTTGGGATCACGGAGTGTCATGATTTTCCCTTGGAAGAAACTTCATATACATTTTGTTTCCTGTGATCTTTAAGAAATGATGACAACTGTTAATCAAGGGATGAGTGTTGAGGAAATTGAGCGGGTTGTAGCCTAACGAGTGGCTAATGCTATCGAGGCTATTGCTATTTATAAGACAAAAACCAACATAGCCTGCAAGTCAATGATCCAGACTGAACGACAAGAAGACAAGGTAGCAGAGAATGCTAGCAACATGAGGAAGTGGGAAGGTAACCATAATGGAATCTCGAGCCAACAAAACAAAGGGCATAAGGTGCTTAGAGCACACACTACTTGGCCAATTAACAAGAAGGCATATGCTGGATCTCTACCTCTGTTCAACCAGTGCAAATTTCACCATAATGGGCCATGCACTATAAAGTGCGAAAATTGCAAGAATGTTGGCAACATAATCCAAAATTGTAACACACCTGCTACTACTAGGAATCAACGAACTCGCACCTGTTATGAGTGTGGAAGTCTGAGACACTACAAGACTGAGTGTCCAATAATGAAGTTTCAAAGACGCGTGGACATGATCCATGGATGGGTGAGGGCATCTAAGCCTAAGACGATGCAAGATGCAATTGAATTTCCAACCAAACTAATAGACAAAAAGATTAGCACTCCTACTAAATGCCAGGTTGAGAACAAGAGGAAGTTGGATAACACTTCTAAGAACAATCAGAACCAACAACAGCCGAACAAGAGGCAAAACACTAGCAGAGCTTACGCTGTAAGGCACAGTGAGAAGAAACATTACGGCGGATCTAAGCCATTGTGTTCCAAATGCAACTATCACCATGATGGTCTATGTGCTCCCAAATACCACAAGTGCAACAGAGTTGGCCATCTGGTTTGTGATTGTAGGAGTTCTACAAATGCCAATACTGCTAACAACCAAAGGGGCACTAGGGCAAGTCAGAAGGCTACTTGATGTGAATGTAGGAATCAAGGGCACTACAGGAATGATTGCCCAGAGCAAGAGAACCAAAACCATGAAAACCAAACTGGAGGTACTGGAGCACGTGGAGTGGTGCATGACTTTGGAGGAGGAGAAACCGAATAAGACCTTAACAACATTGAGGATAAGATAGAAGCTTAAAAGAGAAAGTTGTCTCGCTTTGCCTAGTAAACCCTAAGTTGGAACTATCTTAAACTTTATCTCCTTAGGAGTTCTCATTGTGTTTCTCTTAAATTTTCATTGTACGAATGACTTTAAATTATCTATCAAATCAATGTGTTGTGAAAATTTCATCAAATTTACTTTAATTCCCTAAATTAATTGGGCAACCCACTCTCTAAACTACTCTCACAGAATATCATGAAATCATAACGCTATTTTGACGAAAATGAGCAATTGCACTGTATGTCCTCAATAATACAAGGTCTGATAAACTATGTATAAAATTCAAGACAAATGCCATGTCGTGCTGAGAGTAGTCACTCTAAAAAAATATTGACAATGAAACAAATTCCCCTACATATATCATGTTTTTGTGTGGTTTTCCCATACAACAAGTTTTAACTCCAAGAAATCGAATTAGTAATGAGGACCATAGCAACAAAGCAGAACATTCAAACCCCCCTACCATCTTACTATAAAGTTCGACATCAATCTTATGCGAACAAAAAAAACAAATCCTAAGTCCGAAAGGCTGAGCGATACATCACTGGTCGCCCTAATGACAATACGCTAATCGAATATTTGCTCCGCCATTTAAGAGAATTTAGAATAAGGTTTATTTTTTAGAGAGAGTAAATGGTTGGCAAATAAATAATGTATATGGATAGTATGGGGCTAAATCACCCTTTTCAAACATCGCGACTAATGCCATAGAATTTTGGCATATACAACATAAATAGATGAGTCTGATTGATCGTCATAATTAGTATGGATTGGATGGACGAGATACCAGGTGCCAACATGGTTATGACGAAAAGTCAAGCAATCGGTTCGTTGATCTCCATTCGGAAATGAAACGTTGATTATTCGTAGTAACGAAAGCAACCGCACAAACTAGTCCAGACTGAACATCATCTCGTGCACCGAAACACAGAAGTACATGTTAAAAGGATGTCAAGTCTTTTTGGCACATGTTACTACAAGGGGGACTGAAGAAAAGTCAAAGGAGAGACGACTCAAGGACGTGCAAATCGTTCGGCATTTTCTCGAGGTATTTCCTGAAGACTTGTCGGGCATTTCCACCAACCCGACAAGTGGAACTTCAAATCGATTTGATACCCGGTGCTGCACCTGTAGCACGGGCACCTTATCGATTGGCGCCTTCCAAAATGAAAGAGTTGTCGGAGCAACTGCAAGAACTATCCGACAAGGGATTTATAAGACCCAGTTCCTCACCTTGGGGAGCTCCGATCTCAATTACGAGGAATACTGTGTTTAGATATAAGTGGGAATATATATATAACTACGTTGACCTAATTGTATTACGCAAGATAGGCAAACGATCAGGTATATCACCAGCTTCGATGTACCAAGAAGAGAATTACCGTAAAATGTCAATCAGAACTCGTTATGGAGCCGGTACGAGTTCCAAGTTATGCCATTTGGTTTGACGAACGCACCGGCGATATTTATGGATCTCATAAATTAGGTATGCAAATCATATTTGGATAAGTATATATATATATATATATTATATATATATATATTAATTTTTCAAAGAACAAGGGAGGAGAACAGACGAAGAACACATCTTAAGGCAATTCCTAACAATATGCGCTTAAAGAAAGGCCAATTCTAGAATTGCTTAAGAAGGAGGAATTGTATACCAAATTTTCTAAGTGTGAATTTTGGATTTCCAAAGTACAGCTCCTCGGTCACGTGATTGATAGTCAAGACATTCACGTGGACTCCGCCAAGATCGAATCCATTAAAAGATCGGGCATCTCCTAAGACACCGACGGAGATTCGTCAATTGTTAGGTCTTACCGGTTATTACTAAAAATTCATCGACGAATTTTTGGGGATTGCCAAGTCAATGACCAAGCTTACTCAGGAAGGAGTTAAGTTCGATTGGGGAGACAAGCAGGAAGCTGCCTTCCAGTTATTAAAGCAGAAGTTGTGCAGTGCGCCAATTCTGGCTTTACCTGAAGGAAACAAAGATCTCGTAGTCTATTGCGATGCTTCGCATAAGGGATTAGGTGTTGTATTAATACAAAGGGAGAAAGTAATTTCTTATGCACCACGCCAATTAAAAATTCATGAGAAAAACTATATGACTCATGATTTGGAACTTGGATCGGTAGTGGTTGCTCTAAAGATTTAGAGGCACTATTTGTACGGAACTAGGTGTACGATGTTCGCTGATCACAAGAGTTTACAACACATTCTTAATCAGAAAGAGTTGAACAGGAGGCAACGTCGTTGGTTAGAGTTGCTTAGTGATCACGGCTGTGGGATTCGTTATCACCCGAGGGAAAGCAAATGTTGTTGCTGATGCCTTGAGCAGGAAGGAGCGAATTAAACCATTAAGAGTTCGAGCCTTAATTATGACTATTGGCTTGGATCTTCCTAAACGAATTCTAAAAACTCAGATCGAAGCACAGAAACCAGAGAATCTCAAGAACGAAAATGTAGGAGGTATGATCAAGAAGGATATACCGAACGAGAAGTTAGAGCCCCATGCGGATGGAACTCTATGCTTCAATGGCAGGAGTTAGTTACCATGTTATGGTGATTTGAGGACCGTGATCATGCACGAGTCTCACAAGTCCAAATACTCTATCCATCCGGGTTCTGAAAAGATGTATCAGGACATGAAGAAGCTATATTAGTGGCCCGATATGAAAGCCAACATAGCCACTTATGTTAACAAATGTTTGACTTGTGCTAAAGTCAAGGCCGAACACCAAAGGCCATCAGGATTGTTGGTACAACCCGATATACCTTAATGGAAGAGGGACAATATCACGATGGATTTTATCACGATGGATTTTGTCACGAAGCTTCCTAAGTCGTCGCAAGGCTACGACACCATTTGGGTGATTGTCGACCGACTAACTAAGTCTGCAATCTTTGTACCAATGAGGGAAACTGATCCCATGGAGAAACTAGCAAGAATGTACCTAAAGGAAGTAGTCACGAGGCATGGAATCCCTGTCTCAATCATTTGTGATCGCGACCCGAGGTTCGCATCGAATTTCTAGAGGTCACTCCAGAAGGCTTTGGGTACTAACTTGGATATGAGTACTGCGTACCATCCACAAACGGACGGGAAAAACAAGAGGACTATTCAAACTCTCGAGGATATGCAGCTTTCTTGTGCG
Organism: Tanacetum coccineum; assembly: GCA_026074375.1. Classification (NCBI taxonomy): domain Eukaryota; kingdom Viridiplantae; phylum Streptophyta; class Magnoliopsida; order Asterales; family Asteraceae; genus Tanacetum; species Tanacetum coccineum. The sequence continues at coordinate 6,368 of BQNB010187318.1, forward strand.
ATCGACTTTGGAAAGGGTTGGGTTAACCAATTGCCATTAGTCGAGTTTTCATATAACAATAGCTATCACGCTAGCATCAAGGCTGCACCATTTGAAGCACTTTACGGTCAAAAGTTTCGTTCACCTGTGTGTTGGGCCGATGTTGGAGAAGTTCAACTCACCGGTCCAGAAATAATTCAAGAGAAGACCGAGAAGATCGTCCATATCAAGCAAAGAATACAAGCCGCACGTGATAGGAAAAAGAGTTACGCCGATTTAAAGCGTAAGCCAAATAGAATTTCAAGTTGGGGATAGTGTTATGCTTAAGGTTTCGCCTTGGAATGGGGTCGTACATTTTGGAAAACGGGGGAAGTTAAACCCTAGGTATGTCAGACCATTCAAGGTGTTGGAAAAGGTTGGAGCCGTTGCTTACAAGCTTGAGCTTCCTCAAGAGTCGAGCAAGGTTCATAATACGTCTCATGTATCCAACTTGAAAAAGTGTCATGCCAACGAACCATTAGTTGTTCCTTTGGATGGACTTCATATTGACGACAAGCTTCATTTTGTCGAGGAACCAGTATTAATCATGGATCATGACATTAAACGATCGAAACAAAGCCGTATCCCAATTGTCAAGGTTCGATGGAACTCTAGGAGAGGTCCTGAGTTCACATGGGAGCGTGAAGACCAGTTCCGGAAGAAGTATCCGCACCTCCTCACAAAAACCACACCGGCGTCAAGTGCCGCATCGTAAGCCTTGAGGACAAGGCTCATTTAACAGGGGAAGACTATAACACCCCGTGTTTTAGGGTCATTTACGACGTCAATAAATTCACTATTTATTTTTAGCATTGTACGCGTTTGCTTTTAAATCGTAATCGTTAAGTTATATCGCGTAAGCTAAAAATTATCATTCAATGTAAACGAGCATCAAACAATTACATGTTTACATCAAACAAATGTTAAGTAATTATTTTGAAGATAATTATTAACTTTGTTCATTTTTATTTTTATTGGTTACGTAAATTGGTTACGTTTCGCGATAAATTACGTTTAGGCATACCCGAAACCACCAAAACTTTTCTACGCTTCAACAAATACCCACTTTTATACCCAATACATAAAAATTACATAATATTATCACCAATACACATCTATGGCCGGATTTGTTAGAGAAAAACCAAAGAAATATTAAGTTGAGAACATACTTCCTCATTTTCATGAGATGTTCTCAACTATTAGGGAACATCTTGATATTTTCTTAAGACCAAGACCAAAGACTTCCTTAAAAGCCTCTAAGTGTTCCTTGGACTAGTCTTAGGGTATAAAAGGCTTTTGCTAGTAAATAAACACATACACTTCTCATTTCTTAAGGTGAAAACCACAAAAACTCTCTTGTTTCTCCTCTTTACCCACGACATCAATCAAAACCCACAAGGAATCCATACAAAATTTTCCTACAACATTTACACACAATCCTACATGATATCTAAGATGTCTTAAGGTATTTACAAGGCTTGGTTAAGCATTTACAAGTAATAAACCAAGAAGGTTCAAGATTAGGGTTTTGGAAAAGTTAGGGTTTTCTAAGCTTTGCAAGCTTTGGTTTAATGTCTAAACGAGGGTTTAGATATTGTGGTTCAACATATTACATCATATTAAGGTTAACTAAAAACCTTAATCTCTTTACTTTTGTGATTTCATGCATATATAATGTTTATATAGTTATCACCATCTAAGAACATGTTTACTTGTAAAAATGGATTTTTACACTTGGTTGTGATTTTTGTATACATGTACATATGCTATATTGTTATTAAAAACATATGAGAATGGTGGTATACACATTATAAAAGTATGGTTTAAGTATAAAAGGGTATATATAAACTTGTTGTTATAAAAAGTTACTTATAAATATACTTGAACAAATGAGTAAGTAAACTTGTGATATTGTTATCTTGGACAAAATATGGACTAATCATGGACTAGGGACCCTAGGTGAGTGAGACATGTGAAGTTGAGGGTTGTAATGGACTTGTAACAAAGTGGTTAAGCTAAAAAGTCATAAAAACAAGTTTGAACACATTTTGAACAAAAATATCCAAAGGGGCTGTTTGAATTCGAAATTTAACATATATATTTTATACTTTTATAAAATACTACATGTCACAAGGATCGTGGGTATATAGAGAACTCGAAAAACCGATTTATAACGAAGAAGATACGCTAATTTTAAGTTATACGTTAATTAAACGGGTTTATAAAAGAAATTTTATAAAAACAAGTTATAGACCACTACTGATATATAAGATGGGTTATTTTTATCAGATAGTACACATTTTTAGGATTCCAAAACATTAAGAATCGTAATTTTTCAATCAATAACGAAGGAGTTATGAATTTCGCGAGTTTACGATAATAAATACTTTTATAAAAATAATTTTATAAAAATTACTGTTCATCTCAGACATGAACATTTTGAAAACATCATTAATATGATAGAACTTTTAATAACAAAGACGTGCTCGAAAGAATCGCTAAAAACGGAGCTATAACGAATAAAATACGACATTTACGGGTTTTACGATAATTAATTCTATAAAAATAAATTTATAAACTGTCATGAACAGTAAAAATCACTGTTCATCAGGGGACAAAAAATATGAAAATGTAATATTTTGATAACTCGTCTTAATACGAAAACATGGACGTAAGAAACATCCCAAACGGGCTTAAAACGAGAAAGTTACGCACTATTTTATAACTTGTGCACTATTTCCTGACGTGAATAGTGTTGGTTCGTTTTTAATAAAAAAAATTGCGAAACATTTTAGAATCACTTAGATAATATTTATACTTATTTTAAACTTTATAAATATTATTTTACAAAGGCGATTGAACTGTTTAACGATTTTACGAGTTCAAATACATGGTATTTATTTATCAAATGCAATTTAAACATTATTTCACAAACACGATTAGATGGTGATGTAGCTATATAGAATTATATATGGTAGTAGTTATTCAAAGTACTTAGTACTCATACGACCTATAATTGATTAGGTTGCATTCAGGCGTATTTGTGACGCATTTTCCTGTTGTGATTTACATTGTTAAACTCATCCAATCGAGGTGAGTTCATAGCCCCATGTTTTACATTTTATAATGATTTATAAGTTTTGGGGTGAGAACATGCTTTGTTTACAATTTGACGCAAGTGAACATTTCATATTTAAACTGATTACGTGTTTGCCTAAGTAGCGATATGTAACACCCCCATTTTGGACATATAGCAGCGGAAGCTAATCTGGGGTATTACTTCATGAATCACAGTCACAATCATAGAAAACGACTCAAAATAGACGTTTTTAAAAGATACGTTATCATTCATTTAAAATCATAGTTTTACAAAGGCAGTTCCGAAAATCTAGAAACATAAAATGTGAATGATAACAAGTTTTAGCCATCTTCAAGTCCATGCCACTCCATGCCATAAGTTGCTCAATTACCTGGGATAAACATGCATAAAAGGGTCAACACAAAGGTTGAGTGAAATTCATAGGTTTGAAATGTAATAGTTGAATACAAGTTATCATAATGGAAATATTCGCATTGCAGGGACAATTATCATGGAAATATTATTATTGCATTGAGTACAATTTATTTTACATTGGTGGTCGTTATTTTGGAAGTCATTTGCATTAAAGATTTGGTTGCATTATATTTGGGGAAAACGTTTGTTTTCGAACAAGAATCTTTGTATAATTTAACAATGAACAAGTAAAGCTTTGGGCTTTGGTATCAAACACTTTGCTAAATCCAATGTATCGGTTTTAAACGACACTTTTAAAGGTCGTTCTTATATATCTTGTGCTATTGATCTATGAAGTAACGCTCCCAAACCCATATTCCGCTGCGACCCATTTTGGGGGTGTTACATTTTTCCTATTTTGCTTAAGGACAAGCAAACCCTTAAGTGTGGGGGGTGTTTGCGCCTTTTGCGCTTATTTATAATAAAACCAACAATATTTTTGATATTTTCAAAAAAATTTAAATTTTTAAATTTTCCCTTTTTTTGTCACCTAGGATCTTGTTTCTAAATTTCTTTCCTTAAATTTGCTTGAGGGCAAGCAAAGCTTAAGTGTGGAGGGATTTGATAACGCTCATTTTATACATATTTCTATAAGCGTTATATGTGCTTTTATATATATTTATTGGTTAATTATAAGAACTTTTGATACTTAATAGAATATATTTGTCATTGTAGGTTCATGTGATGTGTCATGGAAGAAAACGAAAGAATACACGAAGATATGGAGCTTAAACGCATGTTCAAGAAGATCTTAAGTCAAAGGGAAGCTTTGAAGATTGTTTCATTCATGAAGATTGTTTTGTAATATCAAATAGGGGAAGATTGTTGGGATCTCAGATTTGATGATTACAAAACTACATATGCATAAATGAAGAAAGATGAAACAACAAGGACTTAATGTGATAAATTAAGTTAGCTTCCTATGTAAGCTAGGTTTTCTTGTAAACCCTCTATATAAAGGGTCATATGCGTCTGGTTTAGAGAATCAAATATAGTTAGATCTCTCCAATGAGAGTCTAGACACACAAAGAAAACGTGTGTATTATTAGTTAGCTTATTAGTTAGTTTATAGTTTATTATTAGTATGAATAAAGAAAACCTTGTTCATAACATTGATGTTCTTATTTGTTCCGCTGCATATTATGTTATTCAATGTTATTATATCCTAGATGGGCTAAACGATTTTCACAGATTCAAGCGGCCACAAAAAGATAATTCAATCATCTACAATTTGGAAAAATGGTCAAGAGCTGTAAATGCCCAAAGTACGCCATACTTTCTAGAAAGTGCGGAGCACTTTATTACGGTTATAATAAATGCTCTTAAATGAGCTTGACACTTGATGAAACCTATCACTTGCCTTCCTACCTTTGTTCTCTATGTTTTAGGTCTCCTTTGAGCCTATAAATACTGCCCCCATCCTTGCATAATCCACACAATTCACTATAGAAAGAATCAAAGCGATAAGGGTGAAACTACACCAAGTTTACCCTTGATCATACTTCTAATCAAATCGTACCCGTGTTGGACGTTTTTGGATTGTTATTTATTGATCCCAGAAGTGTAGTGACAGTACGAAGGTTTGGGATAAAAGGAATCATAGAGTTTGGGTTATTGTTAGTAGTTTTCGGTTGTGAAAGCTTGTAATCGCCATCCTTGATCTTATAACTTTGGTATCATTTCTATTATCTTTTAATAATGAATGATTCTGAATTTTATGAGTTTAATATGTGTATTACATGTTTGATTATGGAGTAGTGGTCTTGTGTTTGTTTGGAAGACATGTGATCTTTGATATGATACGTTTGGATATGTGTTTATTGAAATGATTAAACATGGTTTGTCTAAGTATATAGGCCGAAAGGGTACTTTATAAATCATTGTTCTATCATTCCACAATTTATATGGATTATAACAAAGTCTATAGTTGAAATAATTCCTTGTTTAATCAATATAATCACTAGTTACACTTAAAGGCCAAAAGGATTTGTCACTTGTGATATCTTTGCTTTCTAAACTTATAAACACTATCCTAAACCTATGATTGTCTTAGTGATCATTGCCTAAACAAACATTCCTTAATTCTTTGCTTGAATCATCTTTTAATCATTTT